>JASGCC010000160.1:600000-750169 GCA_030067915.1 Hydractinia echinata
AGAGTTTGGACAAAGTACACCACGAGGGGCTTAGCAGTGCTATGATGTCACGATATTCGAGACTCGCGCTACCTTATGAAAGGATCCTAAGAAGCAAAGTGGTGACCATGAAAAAGTTTGATACCTCATATAACCTCCAGATCGATACACCTGCAAAGAGCCTCAAGGGAGTGCTACTACTGTTCGTAGACCCTGGGAGAGTCAAAGCTTACTCGGGTGTAAACGAGAGGTTCTATAACCCCAAGATCGAAAGAATCTCGATCACTGTCGAAGGTGAGCCTAACGAGCTATACAGCCATGCCATGCTACCGAAGGATCATCTTGAACAAGTCTTTGAATTGTTCGGTAGTCATGACAGTGAGGTCACGATCGGGCAGTTCATGACTGAGAGATACGCGCTCTTCATCGATTTTCGAAGCTCTCCGGATAATACCCTGCATGGATCGGGTAGACCATCGCAGAGGTTGAGTGATGGTATAACCCTCCATATGACCAAGAAAGCTGACGGAAGTACCGGGGATTTCAAGTGCTATGTGTACTTGCTGCAAGATGCGCAGCTGAATATTTTGGATGGGCGATTCCACGGAGTGGAATATTAGTGACCATAATTTGTATTTGTCCCCATATTCAAATACAAATCAATATGCGAGAACCTTTCAAAAGGCAATCGTTTCGTCTCAGAATAAAATGACTACTATAGCAATTATGGCAGCAGGTGCCGCGATAAACGCGTTAGCTTTCAGCGGTACCAACTTTTTGTTTTCCAAACTCTCAGGGCATGGTGAAGCAGAACGTAAGAGGCATGATAAAGCGATCGAAAAGCTCAATACTGCCCAGGCACAATGGGTCCGGGACAGACAGGCCAAATTGGATTGGTACAACAGACAGCGTGAGCTCCAGCGTCAAGCGGGTGAGAGTTTGAAAGAACTTGATGAAGGTATGCGAGAGTACTATATTGCAACGATCGAGAAAGCTCACAAGCTCTCAGACTATTATATACCTTCCAAGCAACAACAAGACGGTGAGCTGACGTTCATCGTTGGCTCCCTGGCTGTTCTAGGGGTGATCGCGTACAAATATTCGTAAGGTACTCAGATCTGAGTATCTACATCGGGACAAGGTTTTGACATGTATAATATAAAGACATGTCAAAATTATTTACCAAGGAGGAGGCTGAGAAACTCAGCCAAATCTATTACACTCCGGAACATCTCTGGACTGGACGCAAGGCTATTAAATTGCTCTCCGAGGGGAGTAGTCTCTCCAAAAAGAGGGTGACTCATTGGCTGACTCGCCAACTACTCTGGCTTGGACATATTCGAGGACCTAAACGTATCGACTACCCTCATTTCACCATTACGAAACCCAATGAGATGCATCAGTTTGACTTGCTCTACATGCCGCATGACAAGCTGTACGGCAATACGTATAAATACATTTTGACGGGTATCGATGTAGCTTCGCGCTACAAAGTGGCTAGATCCTTGAGAACCAAGAAAGCCAGCGAAGTTGCCGACATGATCAAGGATATTTATAAAGCTGGACCTTTACGATATCCCAAGACCTTCCAGTGCGACAACGGGTCCGAGTTCAAGTCAGATGTGACAAAACTGCTGGAAAGTAAAGGGGTCGAACTCAAGCGCGCAACTACCAAGTACCACCATACCTTCACGGCTTTTGTTGAGGTCTACAACAAGGTGCTCGCGCAGAGATTGTTCAAGCCCCAAGATGCGCCAGAGCTTGCCTTTGACGAGACTAGAACCACATGGGTCAAGCACTTGTACACTATCGTGAAAAGCATGAACAATAGCAAAACGGCTATGATCGACATGAAGCCTTCGAAAGCCATGAAGCTGGATGAAGTCCCGCTTACGAAAAGTGAGCAGCATCCGGAAGAGAAAACCCTACCTGAGGATGGCTTATACTTGTACTTGCTGCAACCTGGAGAAGAGCACGGTGATGCTAAAAGACGCGCGACCGACGCTTGGTGGAGCAAGAAAACGTATAGACTGGATCGTATCGTGACAGGGTCGAGGTTGTTATACTATCTGGCGGGTGGGCCTGATCGAAGCTTTGTGGCGGAGGAGCTCATGCTGATACCGGAGGGTGTAGAAGTACCTCCGGAGCATGTCAAGGAGTGGTAAATGGGTTGTTTTTGTGGCTCGATCAAGCTACAAAAGCGTTACCTACCGGTTCCCCCTCATTCCGCGAGTGCCAAGAGACGTTCATGCGTATATGTAGGGCATAGCCTAAAATGTCTCACACGCTCAGGGTTTACCTCAATACACCCACGCTCTCGAAGCCAATTATAGTGGACAATGGAATTAGGGGTCCCCGCCAGTACCACAATCTCGCTCTTGGGGTAATCTACAAGCTTGTTCCTTATTTTTTGCGCTACGTACCCCTGTTGGCCACAGATGGCAAGGTAGGGCCAGGGATCATCGTTGTTCTTCTGGATAACGGCCATGCTATTATCCTTTCCAGGGTCGTTGGGATGGGGTACGGCACGTTGTCGCAGCTCCTCAATTTCATCCTCGAGTTCCGTAAGCTGTCGATCCCTGTCTTCGAGGTCGTCCCCGAGTGCCAGGAGCTGGTTGTCCCTGTCTTCAACCTCATCATTAAGGAATGGCAGGGCCATATCCTTATCCTCAAGGGCTTGACGATGTAGATGATCACGGATTTTTGGAAACATCGTGTTGCAGCAGTATTTCCTGAACCTTCTCGCTTTAGGTTGTTGGCTTCCAAACACCAGCTCATACATACCCTCCTCATTGATGTAGAGGTCGTATTTTTGAGAGTCGGATGGCCAGTTCACCGGTTCGTACGCTGCGGACGAACCGCTCAGTTGCCACTTGTGAGCGTAATTTTCCTGCCTACAGTGGTTGCGGATGATATGAGATGTGTTTTTTTTATACTCCAACACACCTTGTACTACTTCTTTAGCACGAGTCCAAGGGTGACCGTTGATGGTTACGGTATGTAACTTGGTATTGTTAAATTCAACTGCTACAAGACAAGACATTTTATCTTACAGTTTTGGTTTCGGGAATTATGTTGCATGGACGATGCTCTTAATTTTGAATTGCATGTGCTGTTTTTGTGATAGTTAACGTGAACCTGTGGTTCACGTTAATACCAACCCTATCACAGTCCTCTATATATCACGCGTGCTGCCATGATGATGGATCCTACAGTGGCTAATGTCGCGACCTTTTTCGCACAGTCACGCACTTGGCGCAATTCCCACAGTATGCTGCATAGTAGTTCATCCGTATCGGTGTCTTCCGGGTTAGACATGTTATCATAGGCTAGCTCTGTCTCAATTTTCCTAATCCTTTCCATAATCTGCTTAATTGTATCCTCTGTCATATTTTATTTAGGGGTGGGAGCTGAACGAGGGCGATATTCTATAACATCTTATATATTGAAAACGCAATAAGAATGAAGGACCCCGCGGTGGCAAATGCAGTGACTTTTCTTGCGTACCCTCGCAGGCCGTACAATTCCTCCTCGCTCGCTTCAAGGGAGTGTTCCAGGTATGAATTTTTCTCGTCCTCCCACCTTATTTCATCCTTCATTTCCCTGATCTGTTCGATAAGATTTTTTACTACCACATCTGAATGAGACATATTTATTTAGTTGAGAATCACTGCAAAATGCTCCAGCTCCTTGGATGCTCCAGCCTCACATATAAGCAAGCGTGTTTCGATCTTTTCAACCCAGCTTTGATAGTCTCCCAGTCGTTAATCATGTTGGTCTCTTCATCAATCAATTTCATATCACTCCTTTCCGAGGGGTACCAGAGGAAGAGTTGTTTCTTTTGACGACGCAGGTTCTTTGGCAAGGCTGTATAACTCTGCGTTAATAACCACAAGCTATGACGTTTATGCTTTCCACTAATGGCGAGCTCTAGTAAGGGTTGACGCTTTTTATCCAGGCTCTCGTCAGCGATCATGTCATCAACGATGAACAAGCTCTCTTCACCCGCTAGAAGCTCTGACAATTTTTGGATCCAGTTGAAGAGTTGACCTTTGGGGTCCACGAGGAAAACGTAGTCATCTTTCCATAGTGAAGCTCTCTCGAGGTAGGTCTTATTCCACTGTATTGTAGGACATAGAATGATAATGTTGTTGAAATGGTGCTTATACTCGCTCTCGAGCAAATCCAGGACTAGCTGGGTCTTACCGCATGAGGTGGGCCCTGTGAAGATCGCCGTATGCGGGTCTTTCACTATGTCAAGAACCATTTATTCTGTCTGCCGGTAGCAGATAGAATCTTGCACATTTAGTTGGAGATATATCGAAGGCCTCATGGCTATTTTGACCTTCCATAGGGTACCGGTAGTACCGGTGCCTCCTCTATTTTGGTGTAGGCACGATAGATGCGGGAAGCCACCCTTTGGAGACGGCCATCTCTCTTGAACCTCTACCTGCTGTAAAATAGGCCACCATTTTGAGGGCATCGCTCGAGTCCATCTTGGTGGAGGGGCGCGTGATGCCAAGGAACTTTTTGCCGGCCATCGCGTAGGCAAATGTGAACCCAAGGTCCACGACTGTTTCATAGAGCATATCGATAATCTCTTTCTGCTGAGGTGTCACGTTTGTAGACATTTATATTATAGGGTCTAAGACATCTTGAAAATGTCGTGATCGGGCTGTCGCTCTTGCTTTTGTTTTTGCTTGGTTAGAGGTAATAGCTCTGGGGTTTCCTCAGGCTGGCGAGCCGGCTGTTTACGGAAAATATAGAACCCAACTCCTACACAGGTGAGTAGAATGGCTGCACCTCCAGCGCCATAGATATATATAGTGCCTGACTGCACAGGGGGTTCAGAAGAGGTTTTGTCTGGAGATTCTACAATACCGTCTTGTTGCTTTAGATCTTTCTTCATCTTTTTCAGTGCCGCCAATTTGTGGCCCCACGCGACTCTCCCCGGGTGCTTTGCTGGCTTCGTTATGACTGTCACTTCTTGCGTCTGTTCTACACTCATTTCTTTAAACCATGAGATTTGAAGAAATCGTCTCCCTAGCCGGCTTTCAAACCGCATCTGCCAGACGTTCTTATCGCATTCTTATAGGGTTTCATCTCTAAAATACATACATGAGGTGGGAATCGATCCGCTGCCGGAGTCAAAATTTCTGGACCATGCGCGCTCAAATCCCCGGATAAACTACACCAATCCGAATAGCGTAAGGCAGAGGTTTTGGCTAGAGATACAGCCAGGCCGCTGGCTCGTTCATAACGTTCACGATTGTTCATTCGTATCTTTGATAGACTGTTTCTCATTATTCTCTTGCTGTTCATCCTCTTGCCTCTCACCTACCTTGGACATTGGTATTTGGCAGTGATTAACTGTGTGTGCAGCTAGCAGAAGAGGTGTTAGAAATTTTCCAAAAGCGGAGTATACGAGTAGGCCTAAATCGGCCATGGAGTCCTTGATTATGGGGTCCTCTTCAATATCTCTCGATAAGGCCTCTGCGCTGTCGAGCTGCACCACACGTGCTACAACATTGGTATACATGCTGATGGCTTGTGACGATAGGGCTTTTGCCGTCTTTTCACCCTTTTCCTCGAGCTCACGTTGAAGAAACTCGGTGTGGATTTTCTCGATTGTTTCAGGTGAAGCTTTATCAAGGGATGCTTCGGTGTATTTCTTGGGGAGCAAGTACCCCTTGCCTTTGCGTATGGCCTCTTTCAAAGCCTGACGTTTGTCGATAGGTTTGTCGCGTTGCTCTGGCGGTGTATCAACTACATCAAATATTTCAGCGAGATCTGACATCGTTTTTATTACATGTCGATATCGGAAGAAGATGAGTATGATCAGAGCGTACGGAAGAAGTATGGCAATATATAGATATAGCATTTGTCTTGTGGGCTTGATCAAGCACACAAGACTATAGTTTATTATTGGATGACTCGATGGCCTTTGGACTGATTATCCTCGGTCCACATTGACTGCATGTTAGTATAATGCAGCCGCGCTAGTTGCACTTCCTCACTGGGATATTCACCGTTCACGCGATACTTGAGCGGTACCTTGTGATCTAATTGCCACTGCCCTCGGTTTCCCCAGTTCATCCCATCTCTGAATTGGGTCTGGATGTGACCAATGAAAGTGCAAATGTCCCACCCCAGGTATTCTTGGGAGAATATCTCTGTATCACGCTTTAGAGCATTATGAATCCTGGCTTTAATAAGTTCATACTGATACCCAGGGAAATCGCATTCTTTGCAATGGCTCTTCCGTTTTTGATGCGGGCACTTTGTGAGCTCCCGCCACGCCTTATTAATATCGAGGCATTTAATGCATTGCATTGTTCGTTGCCTTTTGGCTTGGATCTTAAAGTTGTCTAGTGGTAATTGATGCTTACATCTCGAGCATTTTTTAACCTCCTCCATCTTGTTTTTGTTTTGTAAAGTAGTACCTTTACAAAACTCTGGACTGGGGAAACCTCACTATTTACAACACAAGCGGAGAGTTGTGTACCCCATCGTCATGTACAACTCGCTTATCGTAAAATGCCGATAGTCCCAACTTGTTTTGCTCATACGTGACCATCCCCTGGTTGTACACCCTGAAACCTACATTTTTAGCTGTATCTAGCTCACCCTTTAAAGCTCCCAGGTACCTTGACCATGTTACTTCATTCTGCCTTTTTGACATGCCTTTGCACGAGAATTTTGTGCCTTCTTGCCCTTCAACGAAATAGCACTTGGCGGTTAGAGCAATCATCCTAGACCCGATGAATTCGGGTTTAAACAACCCTCCCGTTCGACTCGAGTGCTTGTCGGTGACGAGCTAGTGTTTCACGTCCTCGTCGTACTGCTCGAGGGATTCAGGGCGAACGACATCTCGCAGCTCTTCTCCAGAGATGGCGAAATACGCCGAGTCTGTATCTTTGTAGCAATACTCAAAATCTCGACGGTCTACGTACTTGTCCAGGAAATCATAGTAAAACTCGAGCATGCGCAACTTTTCCAATTGGTAGACGGCTATGCCGCACTGGTAGGCTCGATCGATGCTGACCCCCTGTTTACCCCTTCGTAATTCGTACGCATCTCCGATCTCTTCAAGGTCTTCAAGGTCTTCAAGGTACGGGCTTTTCATTGCCGCATCTACCACCTTCTCGTCCCTGGTAAAGCTAGTGTTGGCATGCCTCGCTAGGTCCTCCATCATCTTTCCATAGAACGAGTTCCCTTTCAACTTGGCTGTATCGCCTGCGATGCGCTTGTCAGGGTCTTTATCTGCCTGCCGTCGCGCATCCGCAATCTCTTCCGGGAACCACGCGAATGGCTTGCCTCTAGAGTACTTCAGGAACTGATAAAAAGCGGTGACTTTTAGCCCATGCTCTAGGTACCATTTGAGTACGGGAGTGTACAGCAAGATCCTCTCTGCTTTCATCAGGCCCAAGAGCCTCTTGGTTCCTGGAACACGTTTCTGCCCCGTCTTGGTAAGGTACTCTTGCATGTGCTGAGGGATTTGGTTATCGGGTATCTCTTTAACAGCAAACAGCGGAGACATTTCGCTGAACTTATCGTGCAGCTCGGCAGGCACTTCGATATCTACCTGCGCAAAGCCAAAGAGTGAGCCGTCTAGAACGCCTTGCTCGAGAGCTTCCAATCCTTCAACAGGGTCGGCGATTTTGATCAGCTTCTCCTTCCCACATGGGAAGTCCTGCAGCAGGGTACTAGGGTAGAGCATGTTCGCGTCATACCCTAAAATGGTCTTGCACTTACGTGGCTCGTCATAAATGTGAGATCTTATGGCTGTCACATTTCGCTCTTGATACCTGCAAAAGACGATCGCGGGACCACCTACCATGCCGGTCCGCAGGAGCTCGTAGGCCTCGTTTCTCGTGCACTCGCCGCAGGTTTTTTGAACATTGATGCAAGCCTTGCATCTGGTTTTGAAGCAGTCTTCTTCACATTTGTGCCTGCAGGGTTCTCCTGGCGCATATAGTTCGAGATCTGGGTCCAGGCGCAGGGACTTGTTCAGGACATAGCGCATCGATACGCCTGGTATACTCACGGCGTCTTTCAAAATGTCAATCTCATCCTCATAGTACGTGTTGCGAGTCTTGTTGACTGCTTCGACAAAGGGTACTACGTCTGCCAGGTTGTACTCGGCTAGCCAATCCATCATTGTGACACAGCCTCGCCTATAAAATTCATCCCGGAATGCTTGGTACCCTTCAGGCGAGAAGGTGTTTTTAGCGTTGAGGGTGCTATGGAATGCTTCATGATCGACGGGGCCGACATGGTTCAGCTTTTCATAGCTCGACAGCCACTCGTACGGGAACACGAGCTTTTCAAGATTGCAATCCAATGACTTGCACCAGCCCGCGTAACTCATTCCAGGGGCTAGAAAGTTTTTAATATCCTTGAATTTGAACTTTGATGTTGTGAGGAACATGTAGTCATTATCCTTCTTTGCTACTTTGATCTTGTCCTCATCGTCATCCGCAATTCGTTCGACAAAATACCGCTTGATTAGGTTGATGTCGTACTTTCCGCTATTGAAACCGATCACTGTCACTTGGTTCACCCACTCGTTCCAAGCTTCTGGGGTTTGGTTCGGGAGCATGTCAAAATCATCGGGCTTGGGGTGCAGCCTTTCAACCTCTTCTACGATGCGGGCTTGCCTCTTCTCAAGCTGCTCAACGAATTTCCGCACTAGAGTTTTGGGATGTTCATGCATGATGAACGTGGGATGTTCTTGGAGACTATCGTGGATGGCCACACTCACTGGGATATGCTCCGAAAGGTATGTTAGATCGGCTGTTTGCTGGTAATTTAAAGGTGCCAAGAGAGCCTCAAAGTCAAAGACGATGAAGTGACGGTAGGGCCGAAATTCTTTCTTGACTTGCCTCTTAAC
Source organism: Hydractinia echinata (assembly GCA_030067915.1). NCBI lineage: Eukaryota > Metazoa > Cnidaria > Hydrozoa > Anthoathecata > Hydractiniidae > Hydractinia > Hydractinia echinata. The sequence continues at coordinate 608,873 of JASGCC010000160.1, forward strand.
ATTTAGGGGGTTATCGCACTCCCAAGTGGTGACTAGGTTGTACCCGAGTTTTTGGATGTGATCCTCCTTGAATTTAGTGAGATAGTACTGATTTTTGTCCGCGTTGCTTCTGTTGGGTTGACAGGGGCATCCATGCCACTTGCAGCCGTGATATTCATAGACTATCTTGGTCTGCGGTTCGTAGCCATCTACTCTATACACTTCCTTATCACCCTCACGTATAACGCGCTCCCCTCCATGCCCGCAGAGCGCGTGATGTATGTGCATTTCAGCCTGCTCCGACAGTGCCTCAATCCATCTGCATGCCGCATAGCTAAAGCCCTTATCAGGGTAAAAGATCTTTTCCGATTTGCTTGGCATGCGCTTGACTTTTTCACCCTTGCAAATGATCGTTGTTTTGACACCTTCGCACTCGTTCTTTTTATGCCGCGTGAGGTTTTCGGTTCTGTTGAAGATCTGACCGCAAGCCTCGCATTCCCAACTCTGAGTCAAAACATCCAGCTTCTTGATATAGAAGCAGTGGCCATCCAGCATACCAAGGTTAATCGTGCCTAACCTCTCTTTGTACTGATTCTGCCCGTAAACTAGCCGCCATGGTGCCTTGTCGGAGTTCTTCTTCGGTTCAAAGACTCTGATGTTGATCAGGAAGTGTTTGGCGATACCCTCAAAGTCTACGAGCTTCGTTGCACGTACCCCATCCCGCCTTAGCTTGGAGTCCTCGTAGTACTCGCGTGCTAGGGCGAGGGCCGACCTTGTTAGGAACTTTTCACGCTTCTTTCGCTCTTCCCGATAGTGCACCACGAGGCATCTCCAGAAGCACAGGCTGTCGATTCTTTCATCGTCTTTGTCAAAGCTGTAGATGCACCTTTTACCCCTCAACCAGTCCGGAAGTGGTCCACATCCGAGTAAGGGCTCCCTAGTAGAGAGGATCTTAACCCGCATATGCTTAAAGACTATCTTGCCTTCGTATGCACCCGGGGTCTCAATGGTTCTGTCGGGTGGCAAATAGGCTTTGGTCCAAAACTCTGCATCTTCCAGATCGAGGCGCTTCATCTCGCATTCTTCCATGAAGGCCTCGATTTCCGCCATGCTCGATAGTGACTGTGAGCTCTTGGTCTTGTGGTAGGCCGACACGTCGCAACCACCTCGGTAAATATCACAGCTGAAACTATAGACTACCTTGACGCGCATGTCTACGTGAGGCGTGATTTTTTTGCATGATAGCCTCTGTCAGCGGTTGGTTAAGGTTCTTGTTGAACTGCCACGTCTTGATGCGCCTTCCCTCTTCCAAAAATTGTGTGTCATTCTCGTCGAATATGTGCTGGATGTCCTCGATTCCCTCCTGGTTCGTGGCTTGCTTCGATTCCTTGGCGAACATGTGTTTGAGGTCTGCAATTCCCTGGTATTCATCTTCGATGGTGACCCGTTGGACTTCATCGTGGAGAGTTGCCGCTCCTGAGATTTGCTCCTTCGCCTTATTATAGTAGAAAGTAACGGTATCCCGCACGCTCCGTAGTTGATCGGCGAGAGCGTCTCGTGTTGCTGCTACTGGTGCCGACACGGTGCTATATATTTTACTGATTGCTTTCCTAAACCAACTCATCTTTATTATAGGCCGGTTTCAACTTCAAATAGCGCGGTCGGCTTTGAGTAAGGGACTTTCCCCCTACTCAATTGCGCATGCGCTGGTTTTTGTTGAGGTCAGCATTATTACTATCGGCGTGTGCGCATGCGTTAGATTTATCGGTTTCGGGGTGGGGGTGGAGGGGGTGGAAGCGGGGTTTTGTCGATCGGGAGGTGGGCAAGTTGGTAAAAAGCGGGGGTGGAGGTGGAAGAGGCGGGGCTTTTAGGGGCTTTTGATGGTGAGGTGGTTGGCGGAGCAGGTTGGTTTGGTGAGGGAGGGGGGAGGTGGGGTAAGCGGGGGTTTGTCGATCGAAACCTTAAAACCGACCCATGCTCACTCCCTAGTACTACTAGGGTTGACATCGAGCAAAACCCTTACGCCACCACACTCCTTTAACACCCTCTCTCTAACCACAACCATCGAGCAAACCCCCTACTTTCCACATTTGTTTTATACCCCAAAATCCTGACTCTAGCAATGCTCCTTTAATACCCCCTAAAAATCTGATGACGTCACAACTTAATCATCAAAAATCCGACGGCATCCGACGGCATCCGACGGCATCCGACGGCATCCGACGGCATCCGACGGCATCCGACGGCATCCGACGGCATCCGACGACGGTATCATGTTGATAAATAAATTTGTACAAAGAAATGAATGTCTCGGAATTGCATGATGCGCATAGTATCAGAGCTGCTATTGAAGATAATCCCTCTATGCTCGAATTTGTTCCGGACCGGTTCAAGACCCAGGAAGTGAGTAGCGGTGCCATTGAAGGGGATTCCTATATGCTCATGTATGTTCCAGATTGCTTCAAAACACAGAAAATGTGTAACAATGCCGTTATGAAGGACCCCTGGATGCTCTCGGATGTTCCAGAACATCTAAAATCACAGGAAATGTGTAACAATGCCGTTATGAAGGATCCCTATATGCTCCGGTATATTCCAGACTGGTTCATTAAATCTCAAATTTTGAAAGGGATTGAACATATAAATGATCTCAAGCCATGGATTAATACTACGTATCGTCAGCGTAAAGCGGAGAAGGTTAGAATTAAGAAAGAGCTGCTTCCGATAACTTGGCATCCCGACAGAGCTATTGACTGGTGTTTTTCAGAGGACGAGAAGGAGGATCTTGAAAAGCTGTGGTATAATAAATGAGTACCAAACAGATATTTGAATATTTGAAGATATATTGGGAATATTTTTTACCAGCGTTGGGATCTCTCTCCCAATGATGTTCTCTAAGAAACGATGTTTACAGTATAAGATATATATACTTAAACGTCGAAGGATTCTACCTCGTCCCAACGCCAAATTTATACGTTTAGCATATACTTTTCGATTGTGAGTGTCCCTAAGAACTTTAACCTTGTTGGAACTTTTAAACAGTGGATTTTATATACAACATCCCACTGCTTATTTTAAAACTTTTAAGAACACGAGGAGATCTTTAACTTTCCCATGCTGCTTTTAATTGTGATAAAATTGCTAAAAACAAAAGAATGAAGTAGTACCTAATCTAAGAATAGTCCAAGTTTGTTGTATATGATGAATATTCTGAATATCACCATCAAGTAAAGAACACAGGAGATTCTTTATGAATCCTTATAATATTGGACAACTGTAAACAATGGATATATATCTGGTATAATCCACAAAGTTGTGTTTTATAAGAGGAACTAAGAAGGTGGAAAAAATCAATCAAAATAACTTGTACTGATAAAAATGATTTTTACGCAAAACAATACAGATCAAAACAAGAACTGCAAACTAATGAAAATGTCATGTTAACTTATGGATATGAGTAGGATTTGTATATATGTTGCTTTTTATATGAGAATCTTCAGAATTGGCCTATAGTTACTAAAACTTTCTTAAAGATTTAACAGTATTAAAATATTTTTCAAGCATAGTTGACATGTTAAATAATATGCAGACATGTTAAATGTTTTGATGTTAATTTTCTGATTTTTAACTCTTTTCTGGCTTAATAAACTGCTTTACTCTTGTGGGAATTTCATAACATTAAAATTATTGCTTAATAGAAATTGGTACAAAACTACACCGGTAACATTAATATTAAACTGTATTAACTTCATAAAGGGGTCATTACTATATACTTTTTGTAGACGTTTATTATGTGTTGCTATCTTACACTGTAAGTTCATATTTTTATATGCTGCTTTTCTTTTTACATTTGCAGGTTGTTAACACAGGCTATAATTTCCAAAACAATATTTCTGCGTTGCACTACTGTTGACTATCTATTCCTAAAATTCTCCTGTAATGTAATTTGTTGTATTGTTAGTTATTAGACTTATTGCATATTTTGAAATAAAACAACTCCCCAACTTACTGAATTTGTAACTTGGCGATTACTTGTACTCGTATTAAATGCGTAAAACGTAAAAAAAGATGCTTAGATGATGATACCCTGTTTCGAATGTAATTCACTAAACGGACGCATTTTCCATCCGGATGTTTTAACAAGGACACAAGTGTTAAAACTACGGAGGTTACTGTTATTTATTGGGCTAGAAAGAAACTTTCGTTTCTAATCTACGAAGGATTTTTTATAACTAAAATCCTTACTTTTCGGAAGATTTTAGCTTTTACAGCAAAAACATAAAACGCCCACTTTACCTCGTACAACAAACCCTTGCCTAACCAGAAAAAAATCCTAGATCCGCCCATGGCCTGCACTATAAAAAACCTACCTCTCGCTCCAAATTGTACATTTTGGCTAATATAACTTCAGTAAAAATTGAAATAGAGACTGGAAACTTGGTATGATGTGCTTTTAGACCGGTTTGATGAAACTAAGCCAAAACATTTTACACTATTATCATAGTTTCCGAGTTCCTGATTTTAGCTGTTTTCAGGGAGGCTAATAAACGATGTGCAAAAACATTAAGAGCAATTTTCATGATTGAAATAAGTCAGATAGGGTCTAAATAAAATGTGTGCCACATTTGGGTTGTGTAACACACTTTCTAATTTGCTAATATTTGGAAGGCAAGAATGCAGAATTTCAAGTAATATTTGGACCGGTTTGATGAAATTTAGCTAAAAAAAATTCTATTATAAGCAAAGTTTCTGACTTTCTGAATTTGGCCATCTTCTGAGACGCCGATGCACCATTTTTGACAAAATATCAATTTGACAAAGATACATGGGACAAAAACATTAAAACAAATTCTTCTGATTGAAATAAATCATCAGGTCATATAAAATTTGTGCTATGTTTAGGGCTGTATGCTTTATCCGGTCCAGACAAATTTGGATTGTGCTTCGAATTAAATTAAGCTGATAAATATGCATTTAAAAAGATCATTTGGTCGAAAATAATTTAGTCAGAATACATAATTTTCTTCAGAAAAATCTGTCGCTCTTCTTTAGAAAACAGCAATAATGAATTAAAAACTTGAAAAATATAGCTAATATATTAATTCTTTTTTGCTAATATCACCAGCCTGGCAAGAAAGTCAATATTTACATGATTTCACTCTTGATTTTCATGAAATGGGCCAAGTGTATCCTAAATTAACCAGTTGTTAATTTAGGATACAATCTTTTATATGTTAGTCAGTTTACAGAGACATAAATAGTCCACATTCTGTATAGCAAAGCAACTCTCAAAGTTTGAAATGCACTAATAATCACAATCCAGTATGAAAAGGGTGACATTAAATCTCCTGGCTACAGCAGTATTTTAGTGACAAGTGGAAATGTTAAGGAATACCAGTTTTTGTATAACGTATGCTCGAGAATGAATTTTTGTCATATTACTTATGAACAATTAGCAATGGTAGGTTATGGTAGGTGTGCAAACATAAGTCGCCAGTTACGTTGTTAAACTGAAGGGTTAGGTGTTAAAACCAAATGGGTTTTCTTGTTACACTTCTTCTTTCGGTGTGTTCATAAGAAAAATATTTTGCGCTAAATTTAACAATCTTACTTTTATACGCATCCATCTATTTACAGAATCTAGAAAGGTTATTTCACAGAAATTAAAAAAAAACAAAAACAGATTGCTAATTTCAAAATCACCTTCCCAACTTCCCAAAAATTGATCAAAAGCCTAAAATGTCGTTTTTTCGTTACGCTTCACCTTCTTTGCATTTAGAAAGTTTGCGGCCTCGCGGTCGAGTATCCATTATAAAACCAAAAAGGAATGAACGAATCTGTCTTTATATTTATTTTTTTATACAACTTTTACTTAAAAATACACTCATACAAGCAAGTCCAAAATAAATCTAGAATATATCATTAGTGTAGCTACTAGTCAGTTGCTCTATAATTTTGCTAGTAATTAATCAAATATACTATAATCAAATTGCAATTTTCTAAGTACAAGTTTCAGTACCTCGATCTTACTCAAAATTTATCGTAGTTTCCGAATCTGAAATTGGTTTTTCTCAAAAATTTATCTAGTCTGAGATATTTATAAAAATCAAAAAAAAAAATCAAAAAAATGTGTTACCATTCATCTCCTCCTCTTTGGAACTCGTTTTCGCCGAAAAACGCAAACGACGGCGGAGGGCCTGAAAGAGGCAGTCTGTGTTTTGTACACTGTACGTATAGCCGAGTTTTACTTTGCCGAGTTATACTTTGAAAGAACAAGCCCAGCATAGGTGGTCTGGCTGTTGTTCTAGAAGTTGAGTTTTACATGGGGATTGTTTGAAATGGGAAAGGAAGATAAAAGAAGGAAAACTGGAGATGCAGGGCGTTGTACGAAGCAGAAGAGTCAGAGGTTATATGCTAGAAAAAGAAGGAGCCTAAATAAAGGAAAAAAGATAAAAAAAACTGCGACAGTCGAGGTCTCGACCGAGGAGGAGAGACAAACTTTGAATCAGCATCTTGAGTCATTGATGAAACTGTAAGAGAAACTGTTCCAGTCCTACAAACTTCTTCATTTGCTAAAGTAGTAGATATAGAGACAAAAAAGACAGAACATCAAAATATTACAGGATTTAGATTGTTAGAAATGTCCATTTTGTCCAACGTACTAACGTTACTTGCGTGTCCGGACTGTTTCGAAAAATGTTTCATACGATTGACTGACGATGCCGAGAATAAAAAAGGACTTGCCAGGTATTTGAAATGGATTTTATACCTCTCCTGTGGTAACTACCAGTAAGGATGATAGACGTAGAGGCATGCCTACTATGGAAGTTAACGCAAGAGTTGTATATGGTTCTCGTAATATTGGAGTTGGATATTCCCTGCTATCTAAATTATGTGGTCATTTAAATATGCCTCCACCAATGAACCGCAGGCTATGATAACATGTCCAACACAATCAAAGCAGCCTCAAAATGTGTTGCTGAAAAAAGCATGACTGATGCAGCAGCTGAGCTACGTAAAGGTGAAAGAACCGCTGACGTTGGTGTATCCGTTGATGGTACGTGGCTCCGCAAAGAATTCACTTCAACACTTGGTGTTATCACAGCAATCTCTGTTGATGCAGGAAAAGTTCTTGATGTAGCTATACTCTCAAAAAGTTGTAAAGGATGTAAACGTATGGCGAAAATTGCGAAATCAGACCCTAATCGGTATGAAATATGGAAGCTGTCACCCAAATGTAACTTGAATTATAAAGGTTCCTCGTCCGCTATGGAAACTACCGGAGCGTTGAAATTTTTTGAGAGATCTGTCAAAAATCATGGACTCTACTACACATCATTTTATGGTGATGGTGATAGTAAAGCCTTCGCAGCCGTCAAAGATATCTACGGAGATGGAAAACCAATAAAAAAACAAGAATGAGTCGGTCATTATAAAAAACGAATCGGATGCAGACTACGCAAATTAAAAACCCCACTAAAGGTCTTGGAAGTAGAGGTAACCTCAATGGAATGAAAAAATCATGTCTCGCGTCCATGTTCCATGTTGCCGGATCCCATGATTCTCGCCTTAAATCGAATGATTCTTGGTGTCAGTATCAATTGGACAAGATCAGCAATACCAATTTTTGCAAATCAAAGGGAGAATTGACAGTTGATATCAGAAAAGCAATTCTTCCAATTTACACTGACCTGTGTAAAGAAGAAATGATGAAAAAGTTGCTCCACGGTAAGACGCAAAACAACAATGAATCATTCAACGGTACAATTTGGAACCGGGTGCCCAAATCAACACATGTCGGTCTCAGCACACTATGCTTCGGAGTTTATGATGCTATAAGTCATTTTAATTATGGACAAAAGGCTGCCCTCGACACCATGGAATTTCTAACATAGATCCCGGTTTTTATATGAAAAAATTATGTGACAATGTTAACGCCTGTCCAATTATAATGTGTCGTCGCCACAAAAGAAGCGTAGAAAGATCCTCCGGCATTCCCAAAAGAAGCGAAATGAGAAAATTGTCGAAAAAGAAGGAACATCTTATGAAGCTGGAGTTTTAGAATGGCTTGGCACTCGCAGCTTTCCCCTAACGGGACTTCTCCGGAATGAAAGTCCGTCTTGTCTTTGCCATCCCATTCCTTCACCTTTGCCGTGATGTACTTGCCTCTTTTCACGGGCGGGGTAGCAAAGGTTTGTAATTTCAAAGCTTGTACCGCGGCCATGATACTATTAAACTTCTCCAGCCATTCGGGGTAATTATAGATATCAAATGACATGGTGAGTGCAGATGTCTCGTTATAGCGGGAGGCAACGTTTGAATAGAGCTTCTTGGGTGTTATGATTGTTAAATGTCGAATCTTACCACCATTTTTATAACCAAGTACGATGCGTTCATCTGGCCGGAAAGGGATCGCTTAGCACGATATTATCATTATTAATGTCTTTGATATTTAATGGAGCCGCCGCGGCATAAAAGTCTCGCGTATTAACATTCTCGGTACCAAATTTAAACATTCTTTATTATGTTAATATTGGGGTTCAACTAGAGTTTGGTACATGGACAGTAGCCGCCATTGTACGTAATGTATAAGTAATAGCAGGACCAGCACAACATTTTGCCCTGTATAAGGAGCCTCAGTTGGCATTGCAGGCATCGGTCGTACTCATCCAGGGTCACTTCACAATCGTCACATCGTTCCATTTATCTTACAACCCGTGGTTGTAAGATAGTCGGTGATCTCCAGATCTCATCGATTCATGTACATTTTCAGCCGTCGATACGTGACAAGGTCAGTAGACCTGACGATGTCGAGAAGCTCACATTGCATCATTGACAATCTATATCGCCTTTTGGCACAATATAGGATGCAGGCGGAAACGATGTTGTAAATTATTTGCACCACGCAGGATGTAATTCCAAATATCATTGCCAACCAAATGAATACGAAGAAGTATTGGTATAGCACATGAGATGACACCTCGCATACGGCCACAACGAGGTTATTGCTGACAACTCTCCTTGCAGCATGCTTCGAATACAAGGAACGCATGCCGAATCGGGGGAAAACATCGTCCGGTACCAGGGGGTACATTGCCGCACCGTGAAGATTCCTCTTTTCATACTCGTCATACAAAAGCCAAGCGTCTCCGTATTTCCAAAAATTTGTCCCCAGGAGATTAGAAAGTACCACCATGATTATAATATCCACAGCCAGATAGAGCACCGGTGGCATCTTATGAAGTACGTACTTGTATCCGGGATATCCATCATGAAAATACTCCTCATGTAGAACCTTGGGGTCCCCGGCAGTTGCGGAGTTCTTCTTGAACCTGATCACCCCCGCAGAAGTAAACCTACTTATATAGTATGGGATAGAAATAACAAGCACAAAAGCTATCATGAGGAATGGAGTCCATATGTAGGTTGTGAATCTGCGCTTCCTTAAGTTCTCGCAGGTACCCATAAACATTCTTCGGGTACATGGCCTCCCCTCCATATTAGCGTATACCTTCTTCACACTTAAATCATCAGGAATACCATATATATGCGTAGATAGAGCCACATGCTTCCCACCAAGTAATCTGGATACCTGCGGGAATAGATAAAGCCCGCTCATCCAACATACAGATTGTAGGTACCCGGGGTCCACATCCAATCCTTTCGCATCGCAGCTTAGGCTCCCGTTGCACCAGTACAACCCCGATGCGATCGCAGCCAAGCCAAAAATTCTGAAAACAAAAAGCCGGTGGAAGCGGGAACAATAATCATCGCTACTTGTCTTATTGACGTTAACCCTGAATAATTCTGGAATGTCTCTGGTAATCAGGTTCATTTTTTAACACTTTCAACTTCAACAAGGTGGTCGGTTTTGAGTAAGGGACTTTCCCCCTACTCAATTGCGCATGCCCTAGATTTTGTTGAGGTCAGCATTATTACTATCGGCGTGTGCGCATGCGCAAGAATAACAGGAATCGGGGTGGGGGTGGAGGGGCCGGAAGCGGGGGTTTGTCGATCGGGAGGTGGGCAAGTTGGTAAAAAGCGGGGCTGGAGGTGGAAGAGGCGGGGCTTTTAGGGGCTTTTGATGGTGAGGTGGTTGGTGAGCAGGTTGGTTTTGATGAGGGAGGGGGGAGGTGGGGTAGGCGGGGGTTTGTCGATCGAAACCCTAAAACCGACCCATGCTCACTCCCTAGTACTACTACCCTAAATTCATCAAAAATCTGTATTGAGTGACTCCCTACCACCACCCATGGCACACGTGGAGAAAATACTTCTCTTCAGCATTTCCATTCCCTTCAATATCTGAAAGTTCCAATCCTTTCAATATCTGAAAAGGTTTCCAAATTCAAAACGTCTTCATTTAACTTAGGTAGCATACAATTGCTTTGAAATTCTAGCCATTTGAAGTGCTCCCTGCAATTGGACCTCGAACTGACCCAGGTAAACCATGTTGAAAAAGAAACCTTTACTTGTCCATATAACCATACCCGTGGTCGTTTTAGGCGTTTAAACTTAAAAACCCGCGGACGTTTTAGGCGTTTTAACTTAAAAACCCACGGACGTTTTAGGCGTTTTTTCTTCCCATTTCAGAATTTCATTCATTGGAACTTGAAAACCCGCGGACGTTTTAGGCATTTTTTCTTCCATCTGTGATTTTCATTCATTCGGAACTTTAAAACCCGCGGACGTTTTAGGCGAGTCGACATTTTGCCTAAGATCGCCACGGGTTTGCTTGCTATTTGAGTAAAATATCAATGAAAAAATCGATAAAAAGCCGCATCGTCATGAAGTCGAAATCGGCGGATGCCAAAACAAATTTACAGAAATAAATTCAGTTTTTTTATAGATTATTCTATCTATATAATTTTTTTTTCTAGGTCACAAAATTAGGCTTAGGAAAATGCCTAGGCTGCCTAACCCTAGATCCGCCCCTACAGACGTTACTAGTCACTTTTAGCTTATATCCCTTTCAGTACATGTACTCAAATGCTTTTTGTTGATGTATCCAAATAAAGCGGGTATTTTAAACAAGACAAAAATTATCCACAATAAAACTTTTGTATGATTGCCTTTCCATATTTACTTGTTAATTGATTTACGTCGCCGCTACGCGGGGCGGAATCTTTAAAATCGCCGGATGGAAGATAGAGATACATATAGACGGCACAGAGCCCGGACGCTGCTAAGTTTGTGTCCGGGCTAAAACATCGGCAAATTCTATTTTTTCGAAAGCCAATGAAGATGCTTTATTTTAATCTCTGTCATTTTAATGACCAATCTGAACAGAGATTGTGTACTCTTCGTGTGGCCAGAACATTCCGTGTGCGGCCATGACTAAAAGTGCTTACATTTTGTTGGTCGCCCCTCTGGTTTGGTCGTAGTAGCTTTATTGATGGGGAGCTAATCACTATTTTTCGTGTATTTTATCAGGTAAGAATTATTTTATATATAGCTAAGTGAGAAAGGTGTGATGGCTAGCTAGCTAGCTAGCTATCTCAATTTTTAGTGCTGACTTGGATCTTCTTTTGATTGGTGCTGACATACCCCTTTTAATAGTCATGAAATTACTTACTTGCTAGCTACACAAAATAGTGCTTTGATTAGAGTGCCTTTTGTTCTTAAAGAGCCAGCAACAAAAAACCTTTATCCTGCTTTGCGTAGTTTTTCCATGACTGGACACTTAACTCCTGTTCTTATGGGAAAAAAGTGGGCTAAAAATAACTTCCAAACAAAACTTTGTGGGGCTACTTCTATCAGATAAAAAGAAATATATTCGCACAGGATTTTTTTTATATTTTTTGCAGAAAAGTTGTCGAAACGTGACAAAAGTTTATTGTTGCTTGCACTGAACAGTGAGGGTGAACTGATGATTAACCTGTACCAGAATATATAGTTAGCCGATGCAGGATAATTAGATGCTACGCATAGTATAATTAGCCGTTAAAAGCTTCTTTGTGTTCTTTACAGCTAACTGCGTCTTTTCCATGTTTTTTCTTGAAATTAAAATAGTTTTGTTGTTTAATAATATATATATACGCCACTATACTGCTAGCTACAGTAAAATTATAACTTTTTGCATAATCGTTTCTTGTTCCTTTTCTTGGTTTTAATTGAAGCACAACTTTATGTGGATCTATATAAATATAGATGGCTATGGGGAGATCGATAACGAAGAAAAGTGGAAATTTAAGTAAAAAGATATATGTCGTATAAGTAGCTGTATGAGCGGCTAATTATACTGTACGCACCGTATATATAATTATTCTGTATAGATAAATAGAATGTCTGTATATTTTATATGGCTAGCCTCACAACTCCTGTCTATTATTTCCAGGATGGGCCATAGCTTAGATAGGGAGTCCTAGAGTATTTAATGCTCACTTTGAGCTATGCATACCCAATAGGGTCCCCGCTCTACCAGACAACTCCCTGCAGCATCCAACAGCCCACATAGTGTGCCATCTCCCCAATTTCCCTCACATGGCTTGGGTTAACCCGGGGCTATGGTAGCATTCACTCACCCATATTGAATTGCCGCCAAGGGGAATTGAACCCCGTTCTCCCGCACAAAGTGCCAGAGTTATAACCACCAAGCTATGGCGCCATTGAAAACGGTTAACTATTCTGTTACTGGCTAATTATCAGTTTTCCTTGAGTGCCTAATTTGCTTGAAAGTCTTTCTTGAACTCACCCAAAGTATCACAAAATATTTTTCTAAGATTTCGTAGAAAAGACTTGATTTTTAAAAATCTCACGAAAAGGACCATCGATTTTTCAAATCCGCAAATTTATTGTGTGTTTACCCTTTTTTGTTTCAACTTGTTGAATTCAATTTGTCAATTTGAAATTTCAGAAGTTAGATATGTTCAACTTTTTGGATTTGTCAAACAAAACAATGACCAATCAGTTTTCTTAAAAGGAAAAAATGCAACTAATCAGACTCTTCAAAAAGAAATTAAAAATTTGAGAATTCGAATTAAAAAAGGATACCAAACAATCAAATTTGTTGAATTCAATAAATCGATTTCGGCAAAATAAATCCTGTATTGTCCACAGGTTTCAAAATCATGTATCGCCTGCTTAATATGTTACTTGTTTAACAAAGATATCAAAAACCAGCTTGATTAAATTTTTATATATACATATACATATATTTATATATATATATATAATATACCTTGTGCATCACATGACATTGATATGTGTGTTTTTAATAAATTCCCTTTTCAAATCAAAGAGGCAAAGAGAAGTTAAAGAGACAATAATTAAACAACCTGATTTTAATTCAGTTTATGGTAAAATTGTATTCATGTTTCTCATTTTTAAAACGTACTTTCTTTTTCAGATCAGCTGTTATCAATCCATCCACCATCAGCATTTTCAAAAAATATTCAACAAGAGAGTAAATTTTAAAGCCCTAAATACTGAAATATTCAAATACTAATATGTATTTATTGCTGAATTAATTAATAATGAACTACTACATTCATTCAAATTGAGCTCGTTCAGAAGTTATTATATTCGAATCGTCAAGTTTATACATAACAAGATTTGTATTTTGAAATTTCCAGAATTTTCCTGATCAGTTTTAAAAATATCCAGTTAAAATTTTAACTGTTATTTTAGAATATAGCTATGTAAAATTTTAATTTTTTATTTTTTATTTATATTGAGTTGTATTTTAACATTGCAGGTTAGTTACAAAAAATAGTTCAGAATTGTGATACTCGTGATTTGTTTACCCCATAATTCTCCGTTTTCAAGGTCTACCTTAAATTTCAAAATCTTTCAGGCTAATGACGGAAATCTTCAAGCCGCAGGGCTTCTTGTTTTGTTTTGGTTTAAGGCAAGAAAATAAATTTATTTTATTTGATAAATTCTCTCTTCAGTCTATTAGAAAAAGAAAGTTAAAGAGACAAACGAAATAAAAAATAACACTAAGGAGCTATCAAATAAAAAAGAGGAGGTAAAGACGTTGTCGGAAATATGGGAGAATATTTTATAGAATCATTGTTTATAATTTTAATTACATATTCAGTTTTAAGTGCCCTCATGCGATTAAATGAAATTTTAACGGTATTTTAGATATTGTAAGAAAACTGAAGAGAAAATTTATCAAATAAAATAAATTTGTTTTCTTGCCTCAAACCCAAACAAACAAAAGTAAAAAATTATCCGTCGGTCCGTTTTCACATATGTTATGACATCCGCCACATTGTTTAGGGTCAAGAACAAAGGTTCTCAATTTGGTAAATAGAAAAAAACAACTTTAAAAAGATGTTAACATTGTGCAAGATTTGGTTTGCTTAAGTCAAGTGTCAAGAAATTATATTGAATTGTTATATAGATTTTTAATTAAAAAAGGAAAAAACTTGTCGAAGTTTGGACGGACGGAATTTTACTTCAAACAGTTTGTTGGCCTAGTTTTATCAACACTCTTTCACAAACCTAGAGAGAGTGGTACTGACGAACATTACTATGCGACTAAATGCAAATTAGTTTTACAGATCGCACATCGACCGTGAAGTGCTATGATACCTTCTTTGTGTTTAAATCCCATATTTTTTTGTTTCTGTCATAAGTTTGTTCACTAGTAGGAAGATTTTATATCATTTTGCAAGATGCATCGATTATGTTTCCGAAAAGAAAAATACCCGGGAGTCTTCTTCATTTTTAACATAAATTTCTTGGTCATAACAGAAGTCCATTAAAAACTTTCTTAAAATTCTTACTTTTGTTTTCAAAAGTCGTCACTCTGTAGATTTAAGATATAAAGCCTATTGCATCATTCAGATTTTAGTGCCTGGGGGAGGAGTGGTTAGGAATTTAGGTAGAGCGCACGCTCAGGGTTCAGGGAAGTACAAGAATGATGCGTGTCCCCGAGAAAGTGATTTTCGCATGCGATTGTAATTGATGATGGTCAAAAATAATAACCTTCTTACATTCGTGCGAGTTTCCTATGATATCTTCCAATCTCTATCCTATTTGACCAATTCATAGGTTTTATTTTCGCGAATTGGGACTTTGGTGTATTTGGCTAACTATCGCAAATTTGCACGAAAAATAGTGAAATTTCGCCAATTCGCAATAATTACTACCCTTATATGAAAAACAATATACAATACAAAATGAAACATGGTTGTCACTCTTTTTTCTGGCTCAGTTGGTTGGTTATTAATTTCTCATATGAACGCAAGAAGAATTTTATTTAGGTAAACTATTACCCCTGGTTTGCTGGAAAATTTTTACTCTGCATGAATATCCCGTTTAGAGACGAACTCGTTAAGCTACAGGGCCGACGACACGAACTTGAAGCTGGGGGGGGGGTGGGGGTGTGGCACAGATTCTGGAAAAAATTGTAGAAATTTTTGAGCATTTTAACCCCTTTAAACGGCCTCTGACGCTAATTTAAATGCTTTTCAGAGGTCAATTTTAATGTATTTTTTCTGCTACCAGTAGGATGATTAAATAGAAATATCTTTTCGGAAAAATCAGAAGATCATGATATATACTAAAACATCAACTATACATGAAAAAACACATAAGTAAATTATTATAACTATAAGTCACTAGGAATGAATTTGCCCAAATTTGGTTTTCGCACATCATACTTAGCAGCAAATTCATTCCCAATATCAACAAAATTGATAGTATCTGTTAGCGCTTTATGTGTTGACAGGATAGCGCGATTGTTAAATCTTTTTGTAGTCATAGTGGATCGAAGCCAAGGCTTTAAACGACGAGCGGTGGAAAAAGATCTCTCTGGGGTGCAAGATGTTGCTGGGTTGATCAAAATAAGTTTGACTATTGTGATGATATTTGGTATAAGTTTCAGTTTGGTTGAATGTAATGACTTTATGTGTGCAAATATATGCGAAAAATTTGTGCATGAAACTTCCTTATACATTGTGGACATTGAGAATGCTTCAGTTTGAATTTGATCAAGGTCTATATCATCTTTGTATGTTTTTATAACATATTCTAACTCGCTATCATAATTACTTTCGTTGATGATGTTAAGTAGTAACTGTTCCAGTTTCATAAATGCAACAAAGGCTGGTTGATTAAACCGATCTTTGATAGATGTGATGATAAAGTCTAGCGTATCAAAATAATGTTGCCTGTAATATTCTTCTGGAGTATACTTGGATGATGCGCATTGCCTTCCTTGTCGTCATACCCATCAACTTGCATGTAATCGACAATAGAGCGGTAGTTTGGTCTTTTCCTTTTACGTGGCAATTCTGGCTTATTGACAAAGGTATACCTTATTACACAAATATAACTGGTCAAGTATTTAACGGACTTGACATTTATGCGATCAAAAAATAACGCGAAGGACGAGGTTAGACCTTAAGGTGTGTGATAATTAACGCGAATTGGCACTTCTAAGATTTTTGAATGGTCCTTAATTAACGCAAATTTTTTCAAAAAGTTCCAGTTTTCCTATAGCTGGAGATTACATTAACAGTTCGAAGGAAATATAAAAAGAATTAGGAGTTGGACTGGACAAAAAAGAAAGCGACGATTGCGAGAGTGGAGATGACAGTGACTGTGAAATGCTTGAAAGTGACGATATTGAAAATGATCAGGAGGCATAAGATTTTTTAATTGTAACTTGTTTTGAAGAAAGAAACTTCATTCCGAGTCAATCTAAGGGAAATTTGAAAATTAACGTTGGGTATAATTAACGGAGGTTTTTTTAACGCCTACAAAAATTAACGGAGGGGAAATTAACAAAGCACAAAATTAACGCGCGATAAATTAACGCCAGCTAGGGTCATTCGCGTTAATTACATGTCTAGTTATATTCATGTAATAAGGTAGTCAAGAGCTTTCTTTGAAACACTATCGAAAAATAGTTTGGCATTAGAAACTATTCGCATTCCTTGATAAGTATCAATAGTCAATTCAGCTAGATGTAAACCTTCAAGAGCCAACATGGATTCTTTTTGCAAAGTTTTTGATAAATTGTCGCTTATAGCAAACAACCTTTGACTTAAATTTAAACCAAAAAAGAACTGAAACTCGGATATTTGATTCTGAACTCCAATGATGCGTGATTTGACCTCTGATTCGAGTTTACCTGCAGCTAACGAAGCATCCCAATGTTTCATCAAGGGGTCATAGTTATGTTGAATCTTTAGGTATGCATTTCCACGAACTGGCCATCTAGTCATGGAAAGCTTATCTAGTGCTGGTGCTGGTGCTATTTCATCTTCAGCATGCTGTGACTCAATATAGATTAGATCTTTAATACTTCCGAGCATATTTTCTCTTTTCGGAGAGTATTTTTAACCAATGAAACGATTTCTGTAACGGTTCCCATTACATCTTTCATTAGTTTTGAGTTGCTCATTGTCGTTTTGATGCCAAGGTTCAAGGAATGTCCTTGACAATGTGTAGCTAATGCTTTTGGCTGCTCAGCTAATATTTGAACGGAAACACCTGATTTCCTACCAAACATGTTACTGGCACCATCATAAGCTTGGCCGCGTAAATTTTCCAGTGATAGCAGCATTCTGATTAAAGAGTCTTTAATACACATTACAATAGTATCACTTTTAATGTGTGGGAGTTCATAGTACCCAACAAAATCTTCATGAACTTTAAGCGCTTCATCGATCCAACGAAAACACATGGAAAGTAATTCTTTGTTCGATATATCAGTGTACTCGTCCGCCATAACTGCAAAAATATTACTTGAACGAATTGAGTTTAGTTTCTTTGATAGCAGCTGTTTTGCCATTAAATCGATTAATTCGTTTGAAATATCATTATGCAAATACTTATGTTGTGATGAGTCTTGGTATCTTTGTCAAGACAGTTTAGAATTTCAATATCATTCTTATTAATTATTCTAAAAAGTTGTGTTAGATTACCGTCATCACTTGGCGGGCTAGATAGCGAATACAATCCATGATTTTTAACAAATACTGTATCTCAGCCAAGCGTTTCTTATTCATTTCATTAATTGTTACTTCTAGCACATCACCACACTTTGGTACTACAGATTCATACGTCAGAGCTGCTCTATGCGCTTTAGTTTGGTTGTGGTCAGTAAATGTTTTCGGTGCTTTTTTCCAATTTCTGAATCCATTTTTGATGTATGCATCCTCCAAATTATGTTCTGCTGTCAGCTTTTCTTTATGCTTAATGCAATACATACAAATTGGTCTTTTATTTCGCTTTACTTTTAATCATCAATTTTTTTTTTTTTACTTTGCAAAAAAGTGGGGGGGGGGAGGGCACGAGCCCCAGCGCCCCCCCAGCGTCGTCGGCCCTGAGCTATCAACCGATAAAATAATGCAGTCTGGGAACGAGCTATGTTTCTGTTATACAATTGATTTTAGCACCCACATATGCAATCAATATAATTTTAATTGTTTGTATTAAGAAAAAAATCGTGATCAAAATAATAAGTCTCTAATTATATCAGCAATGTAACTAAATCTAAATTGAAAATTTTTCACAGAACGAACAACTAAAATATTTACTATATAAATATAAAATATCTAAATTTGTTGCCTATCTGTGCGCAGGATTATTCATACCATCACTACAAGCAGGCTGTCTCACACGCAAAGATACTTCAAGATTTTGAAATAATGTAAACAGGACTTAATTACTTGAGTTATGTTCATGTATTGTAATATACATAATAGCTATTAAAGGCTAGATAAAAACACTACATTAAGAGCTATAAAAAAGAATAAAACAAAATTTTAATCTAGTAATATTAGCATTGACGAGGAAGACATCTATTATTTTGAATAGTCATCTAACAAATAATATTTTCATCATTTCGAATGATATGTAGAACTGAGCAAACATTGCTTGCAACATGGTGCTTCAAAATGTCTTCACTTTGCTTGTACTTTTTCAAATATGTGCATCGCTAGATCGCAGAAATTTTTATGACTACAGTGGTGCAACACCTTTGACTACTCAATTTATTCATTTTGAAACTTCAGTACCCTATCCTCATTGGTCAGATCCATCCAATCAGAAGATAGATGTGAGTAGATCTGTAACCAATCCTTTAACATGTACATACATATATGTAATCTTCTCATAACTGTTAGGTTGTCAACAGCGGTGTTATACGATTGTCTGGTCTCGATGGTACAAACACACTCGATATTCTTGTATTCGCTGTGAGCATCCCAAAAACGATTGGAAATGATATTTTTTATCAAGAATTATTACCAGACGCAAACATGAAATCGAAACTATCTGCTGATATAGGTGTTCCAAACTTTGTCGCAAGAGATATGTTTATCTTCACTTGGTTAGATGTTAGTTTCACGGTGCGTTTTGTTTGTGTTTATCCAATAAAATCATTCACTAAACTCCCTCAAGGCGTTAATTGTCATGTAGCGGTTGTAAAAGTACAATCGTTAAGTATCTGACTAACTTTTAACCGTGATAATTTGAGAGATTATGCTATCAAAGGATGACGCAAAATGAGGCAGTGTTGTCATAAAGAGGCAAGTAAACGCCAAGAAAGTAAAAAAATTCCACACTATTATTCCACATTATCATAATTTCGTCTTAATGTTTTGTCACTTTCTTAACACGGTAACATTTTATAACGTGAAATAGCGAAATTGAATATGACTATCCGCCATGTAAACAGCCTCAGCGAATCTAATTCCAATTCCAATTGGAATTAAAAAAACATCATTTCTCGTGTGCAAAAATTTATTTACGATAATCCACTCTTAAATATGAATGTGTCTGCATTGTACAAAATTATAAAATTCGTTCCCAGAACTTCTTGCCTTTGTGGAAAAATTGAATTAAATGTATAAATGCGTACGCATTGGTTGATAATTCTTAGAATGAGTTGAGTGAAAAGTTTTTACAGCAAATACAACTTGTATAGTAGCAGCTATGTATTGTTGTTTTCAGCCTGGAAAGTTATGCACATTTCAAATAATCTTAACATCAGATGGCAATAACACATATGCTATTCTTCATCTGGAAAGACTTGATCATGAAAAACAAACGCAATTTTATCCAGAGGTTTGCCGTTAAAATATTCTCCATTGCTTGTTCGCTTATTTTTTGAAAGTTTCTACAACCAGGCACCAGTGCCCAACATTGCTTACTATCGCTAGTGGTAAAAGTTACCACACTTCGTTACGTGAAACGTTATCTCTTTAATAATAACCGTATTTTGTCTGTCTGTCCGCGAAAGACGCGTCCTGTTACGGAAACACGAAATGCGATATATAAAGGACGGGCGACCCCGTGGATATTTCCACGGGTGACCGACTAGTCTCTTTAATAATAGCCGTATTTTGTCTGTCTGTCCGCGAAAGACGCGTCCTGTTACGGAAACACGAAATGCGATATATAAAGCACGGGCGACCCCATGGATATTTCCACGGGTGACCGACTAGTCTCTATAATAATAGCCGTATTTTGTCTGTTCAAAAGGGTTACCGATATTCCTTTGATCTTTCCGTGAGTTTTTAGTAACCAGGGGGTTGTTTAATCGGAAATCTTATTATTGATTAAAATAAATTCCAGAAATTAATTTATTTTTTTAAATAATTTAATTAATTTAATTGATTAACTTTAATTAAATAATAAGTTAAGTGATTAAAATGAATGCTTTATTTTAATACGCTATTTTTAATAAATAATTACCCCCGTGACCTCAATCGCCGATTCCGCTGAGGAGCCACAGAAAACAAATAGGACAATTTTACTGACAGTTTTGCTGGCTTTGTTTTGACCGCTCGCACGTAGTATACCAATCAAAACGCCTGATTCTTTGAAAAACCAGTCCAAGACTCTCGCGGCCTGGACATGCCAACGAAGAAAAATGAGGACCGAAACATGATGGCCATTTTAGTTTTTAAAGTTATGGTGGCCAGTGTTGTTTGTAGGTCTTTTTCACCTTTTTGTTTTCTATAAGCTTTTTATTTGTGTGATATTTGTTTTTTGTATGTTCTAAAATGTTAAGATAAATATATTTTCACGTTTTTAGTCACGTACAGATCTTAATCGCACCATTTTTAGGATTTTTGGGTAGGTACGAAGATTTTGAAGGCTAGCTAGAGCTTTACTTATTACTATTCTGTATGGCATAAAAGCTTTTTATCCTAGCCGACATTTATTTTTATGTTGAGGCTGTAGCCATTTAGCTAGCTCCTATCCTTGGCTAAAGAGTGAGAGCATAAAGATAAAAATGCAGTTTGGCTACAACAATATTCTTAAGCGATAATTCTTATGCTAAATGCAGTTAGTTAGGTAGCTAGCATCTGTTATTGTTTTCCTGAAACTTTTTCTGCAAATTACATGGCTGAGCAATTGTTTTAGCTGGACGGGTAACGACAGGCTGTTCCCTGTGTTTTCATTTAAACCGAAGTTGCAATGAAGTTTTTTTGGAAAAGGGTACTTCTATACGCCTGTTCAACTCTGTTTAACTTTACTAAGCGGTTAGCCCAGTTTTAATCACAGACTGTTTTTTGTAAAACCTGTACTAATTTTTAAACTTTCTCGAGTATCACGCCTGTACGGATGGGCAACACTGTTTACCTGAACTAACTCCTCAGCCCTGTGTTAGCAATGGACTTTTTCTTGTGTTTTAATTTAAACAGAGTCTGCGAGAAAGTTTTTTTCAAAAGGGTATTATCCCTATACGTCTGTGCAGCACCGTTTAACTGTACTAAGCGCTCAGCTTGGTGTCACGATTAATTTTTTAACTTTTACAAAAACTTATTCCGCAAAATAAAATAATATTGTTTGATTGTTTTTGCTATAACGGAGTAACAACGATTTGTAAACTCTGTTTTTATTTCAGCTATTGTTGCGTTAAAGTTATTTTTTGAAAATTATGTTACAGTCGCAACACCATAATGGTGTATGCGCTTTACTTGATTTACGACATACTGTATACCTGTACTAAAGCGTTCCACCTGATCGTGTGACACAGTTTACGGCTCTTATTAAGCGCTCCTCAGAGTATTCAACGCCGGATCACACCTTGACGTTTGGCTTACCCCGGCCATAATGGTGTATGCGCTTTACTTGATTTACGACATACTGTATACCTGTACTAAAGCGTTCCACCTGATCGTGTGACACAGTTTAGGCTCTTATTAAGCGCTCCTCAGAGTATTCAACGCCGGATCACACCTTGAAGTTTGGCTTACCCCGGCGTTTCGACGCCGGGTTTCCCGGCTAGTCTCTATTATAATAGCCGTATTCTGTCTGTGTGTTCAAAAGGGTTACCGATATTCCTTTGATCTTTCCGCGACTTTTTAGAAAACAGGGGGTTGTTTAATTGGAAATCGTATTATTGATTAAAATAAATTTCAGAAATTAATTTATTTCCTGAATTAATTTAATTACTATAATTTATTAACCTTAATTAAAAAATAAATTAAGTGATTAAAATAAATGCATTATGTTAATACACTAAATTTAATAATACATGCCGACGGAGGACCCATGCTTAACTTACAAGGTCATTTTTGGTTTAGCAGTGATGTTGTGAGGTTTGTAGGTCTCCTTTTGATCCTTTTCTCTCTAAATACTTTGTACCTATAGGAATATTTATTTTCTGTGTGTTTTCACATGTTAAGGTTAATATTTCATCACGTTTTCTAGCCATGTATAAATCTTAAACAAACCAATTTTAAGTGTTGAGCTAGCTAGCTAAAAACGTAGATTTTGAAACAACATGCTTAAGGCAGCTTTATTTATTCCTATACTTTTAAAGTTTTTATTCAGTTTGGTATATTATTATTTATTTTTATGTTGAAGTTGGGTCTACCTAGCTAGCTCCTCCTTTAGCTACATTCTGCTAAAAAGTGAAAGTAGCCAAATGCTGTTTGACTGCAACACAATTCTTATGTTCAGCAGTTAGGCAGCTACCAAAGAATTTTTTTAACTGAATATGATAACGACAGGCGGTTTCCTGAATTTTTTTTAACGGAAGTTGCGATAAGTTTTTATAAAAATTGTGTTACACCTATATATCCATGTGCAACACGGTTTACCTGAGTGTCACTATTAATTTGTTACTCTTTACTGAAACTTATTCTGCAAACAAAAATAATATTGACTAATTGCTTTTGCTATGACGGGGTAACAACGGTACCAATTTTTTACTGCTATGAAAACTTGTGCTGCAAAATAAAATTGACACAGATTTTTTTAACTGAAATGATAACGACAGGCGGTTTCCTGAATTTTTTTTAACCGAAGTTGCGATAAGTTTTTATAAAAATTGTGTTACAGCTATACTCATGTGCAACACGGTTTACCTGTACTAAGCGCTAAGTCCACTGTCACGATTAATTTGTTACTGTTTACTGAAACTTATAATATAAAATTTAGCAAAAGTCAAAAGTTTATTAATGAGACAAAGAGGGTGCCGATAAGCCGCAAACGCCCGCATATATACGGGCGAGTTCGGGCGACTTTTCAAATAAAATTGGCGGTTAACCCCCGAAACCGGCCGCACTTTCCAGAACTCGCCCGGAACATTCCCGAAATGCAATTCCTTGTAACAAACCATGCGGACGATAGTTATGAAGAAGGCGCTTGAAGAGAAAGGAGGTAATAAAGTTTATAATATAAGTTATTTATAAAGTAAACTTTATCAAAAACCATCAAAAACAGTTCTTTTAAGAACTTCGCTACCACATAGTAAGTTTATTTTAATTTTTTTAGTTTTTTTGAATCATATTAGTGTATTTTTTTTTTGGGGGGGGCATTGTTCGGGCCTATGCGGGTTTTTTCGGGCGAATACTTGAATTTTTTTCAAAACGCCGAACTCGCCCGAAAACGTCCGCACTTTTTACGGCATATACGGCTTATTGGCACCCTCGTATGAGACACAGAGTACCTGTGCTATGTGCCTATCCCGTGTTGTTAAACGACGGTCTGTTTCCTGTGTTTTTATTTAAACTGAAGTATTTTGGAAAAGGCTATTAAGCTTATAGGCATGTGCGACACATTTTACCTGTACTAAGTGCTAAGCTCAGTGTTAACAATGGACTGTTTTTTTGGAAAAGGCTGTTACGCCTAGAGCATGTGCGATGTGGTTTACCTGTACTAAGGGGTCAGCCCACTGTGACAATTACTTTTTAAACTTTCTCGGGAATCACGTCTGTACGGGTGTGCAACACTGTTTACCTGGACTAACCGCTCAACCCCGTGTTGGTAATGGACTGTTTCTTGTGTTTTTATTTAAACAGAGTCTGCGAGAAAGTTTTTTTCAAAAGTGTATTGTCCCTACACGCCTCTTCAACTCTGTTTAACTGTACTAAACGCTTAGCCCGATGTCACGAATAATTTTTTAACGTTTACTGAAACTTATTCCGCAAATAAAATAATATTGACTAATTGTTTTTGCTATGACAGAGTAACAACGGTTTGTAAACTCTGTTTTTATTTCAGCTTTTGTTGCGGGAAAGTTACTTTTTAAAAAATATGTGACAGTTGCAACACTATAATGGTTGTATGCGCTTTACTTGATTTACGGCATACTGCATACCTGTACTAAAGCACCCACCTGACCGTGGCACAGTTTACGACTCTTATTAAGCACTCCTCAGGGCGTTCAACAACAGTTACTTGTGGCTTACCCCGGCGTTTCGACGCCGGGTCTCCCGGCTAGTCTCTTTAATAATAGCCGTCGTCTGTCTGTTCGTGCGTCAAAAGCGACTTGTGTTAACCACGCACGAAATACAAAATACGCAGTGACGAGAAACCCGTCGGGCCCCCACCGGCAAAGGGACAATTGCCGCTAAAATAAAGGTCCAATCAGGAGCGGAGTTTTATATAAATGACCAATCAGAAACTAAAGCTCTTTATATTTCTTAGCAACGATTTTTACGTTATCGGTCCGAAATTTGGCAAGCAGATTGAACCAACTCATTGCTGGAGAAAGAAAAGTTTCTTAACTGTTTGCTTTAATTTTTCTTTCTGATACTTCTATTTGTATTCTAACAA
Organism: Hydractinia echinata; assembly: GCA_030067915.1. Classification (NCBI taxonomy): domain Eukaryota; kingdom Metazoa; phylum Cnidaria; class Hydrozoa; order Anthoathecata; family Hydractiniidae; genus Hydractinia; species Hydractinia echinata. The sequence goes on from JASGCC010000160.1 coordinate 633,830, forward strand.
GATTGCAGTTTCTTTTACTTTCGGGTATTTTTTTTATTTGTTTACATGTTTATTCACCTATACTTTATAGTTAGCTAGCTAGCTACTAGCTAAGCTACCTATTCAGCCACCTAAAGATTTGTATTAGTTTTATTTGCCTCTTACTGTCACGTTCTCTAGCCATATATTAATCTTAAACAAAACCAATTTTAAGATTCTGGCTACCAACGTAGATGTTAGCTAACATTTCTGATTTTTGTGTTAACTTTGCCAATCTGATTTTTACTTGGCTGTGACTGGGGTTAGCTACCTCTGGCTAAAATGTAAAAGTAACCAAATACAGTTGGCTGCAACAGAATTTTTAAGTAATCTTTTTTCATACTAAATGCAATTAAGTAGTTAGCTACCACTTTACTGTAATATAAAATTTAGCAAAAGTCAAAAGTTTATTAATGAGACACAGAGTACCTGTACTATGTGCCTATCCCGTGTTGTTAAACGACGGTCTGTTTCCTGTGTTTTTATTTAAACTGAAGTATTTTGGAAAAGGCTATTAAGCTTATAGGCATGTGCGACACATTTTACCTGTACTAAGTGCTAAGCTCAGTGTTAACAATGGACTGTTTTTTTGGAAAAGGCTGTTACGCCTAGGCGCATGTATTATCCCTATACGCCTGTGCAGCACCGTTTAACTGTACTAAGCACTCAGCTCGGTGTCACGATTAATTTTTAAAAAATAAAAATAAAATAATATTGTTTGATTGTTTTTGCTATAACGGATTAACAACGCTTTCTAAATTCTGTTTTTATTTCAGCTATTGTTGCGTTAAAGTTATTTTTGGAAAATTATGTTACAGTCGCAACACCATAATGGTGTATGCGCTTTACTTGATTTACGACATACTGTATACCTGTACTAAAGCATTCCACCTGATCGTGTGACACAGTTTACGGCTCTTATTAAGCGCTCCTCAGAGTATTCAACGCCGGATCACACCTTGACGTTTTGCTTACCCCGGCGTTTCGACGCCGGGTTTCCCGGCTAGTCTCTATAATAATAGCCATTGTCTGTCTGTTCGTGCGTCTAAAGTGACTTGTGTTAACCGCGCACGAAATTGCGCACAGCTCTTTTTGCTACGCTATTTTAAAATTTTATTTTTATTTTGTCTTTTGCGTAGTTTCACAAATGTTTAATTTAAAAAGATTCTTATACAAAAATCATGGTTAATTAACTTTTATTGTTCCTCGATGCAGTTTCTTTGTTATAAATAACTACACGGTCAAAGTTGCAGACAATTACTTTGCGTTGTCTATTTCATTAAAGAAGTTTTAATTATTCGCGCCTTTTCAAGGAAATTAACAAAAACAAGTTTTTGATAATAGGAGGAGAACAATAAATTTAAGAAAGATTTTGTAAGTGATTTTTTGTTTGTTCTAAACATGAATTTGAAATTTATTTTGTAAATTTTGTTTCATCTTCAACGGCGGCGGCGTAACACTACTTCCGATAAACTATACTATAAAAAAATTAAAAATGTGTAGTTTACACTGCTTCCGTGCTTATAAGTGTATATTTCCAGGGACCATGACCACCGCAGAGTAATTTCATAAAAGGGTGCGCGAAATAATTTCATAACAGGTGCGCAAAATAATTACGTCGGCTAATTTCCGTGGATTGTTCCACGGGTTAGGGTTTTTTTGGAAAAGGGTATTACGTCTATATATATGTGCAATTTTGTCTGTCTGTCCGCGAAAGACGCGTCCTGTTACGGAAACACGAAATGCGATATATAAAGCACGGGCGACCCCATGGATATTTCCACGGGTGACCGACTAGTCTCTAATAGCCGTATTTTGTCTGTTCAAAAGGGTTACCGATATTCCTTTGATCTTTCCGCGACTTTTTAGAAAACAGGGGGTTGTTTAATTGGAAATCGTATTATGGATTAAAATAAATTTCAGAAATTAATTTATTTCCTGAATTAATTTAATTACTATAATTTATTAACCTTAATTAAAAAATAAATTAAGTGATTAAAATAAATGCATTATGTTAATACACTAAATTTAATAGTACATGCCGACGGAGGACCCATGCTTAACTTACAAGGTCATTTTTGGTTTAGCAGTGATGTTGTGAGGTTTGTAGGTCTCCTTTTGATCCTTTTCTCTCTAAATACTTTGTACCTATAGGAATATTTATTTTCTGTGTGTTTTCACATGTTAAGGTTAATATTTCATCACGTTTTCTAGCCATGTATAAATCTTAAACAAACCAATTTTAAGTGTTGAGCTAGCTAGCTAAAAACGTAGATTTTGAAACAACATGCTTAAGGCAGCTTTATTTATTCCTATACTTTTAAAGTTTTTATTCAGTTTGGTATATTATTATTTATTTTTATGTTGAAGTTGGGTCTACCTAGCTAGCTCCTCCTTTAGCTACATTCTGCTAAAAAGTGAAAGTAGCCAAATGCTGTTTGACTGCAACACAATTCTTATGTTCAGCAGTTAGGCAGCTACCAAAGAATTTTTTTAACTGAATATGATAACGACAGGCGGTTTCCTGAATTTTTTTTAACGGAAGTTGCGATAAGTTTTTATAAAAATTGTGTTACACCTATATATCCATGTGCAACACGGTTTACCTGAGTGTCACTATTAATTTGTTACTCTTTACTGAAACTTATTCTGCAAACAAAAATAATATTGACTAATTGCTTTTGCTATGACGGGGTAACAACGGTACCATTTTTTTACTGCTATGAAAACTTGTGCTGCAAAATAAAATTGACACAGATTTTTTTAACTGAAATGATAACGACAGGCGGTTTCCTGAATTTTTTTTAACCGAAGTTGCGATAAGTTTTTATAAAAATTGTGTTACAGCTATACTCATGTGCAACACGGTTTACCTGTACTAAGCGCTAAGTCCACTGTCACGATTAATTTGTTACTGTTTACTGAAACTTATAATATAAAATTTAGCAAAAGTCAAAAGTTTATTAATGAGACAAAGAGGGTGCCGATAAGCCGCAAACGCCCGCATATATACGGGCGAGTTCGGGCGACTTTTCAAATAAAATTGGCGGTTAACCCCCGAAACCGGCCGCACTTTCCAGAACTCGCCCGGAACATTCCCGAAATGCAATTCCTTGTAACAAACCATGCGGACGATAGTTATGAAGAAGGCGCTTGAAGAGAAAGGAGGTAATAAAGTTTATAATATAAGTTATTTATAAAGTAAACTTTATCAAAAACCATCAAAAACAGTTCTTTTAAGAACTTCGCTACCACATAGTAAGTTTATTTTAATTTTTTAGTTTTTTTTGAATCATATTAGTGTATTTTTTTTTGGGGGGGGGCATTGTTCGGGCCTATGCGGGTTTTTTCGGGCGAATACTTGAATTTTTTTCAAAACGCCGAACTCGCCCGAAAACGTCCGCACTTTTTACGGCATATACGGCTTATTGGCACCCTCGTATGAGACACAGAGTACCTGTGCTATGTGCCTATCCCGTGTTGTTAAACGACGGTCTGTTTCCTGTGTTTTTATTTAAACTGAAGTATTTTGGAAAAGGCTATTAAGCTTATAGGCATGTGCGACACATTTTACCTGTACTAAGTGCTAAGCTCAGTGTTAACAATGGACTGTTTTTTTGGAAAAGGCTGTTACGCCTAGAGCATGTGCGATGTGGTTTACCTGTACTAAGGGGTCAGCCCACTGTGACAATTACTTTTTAAACTTTCTCGGGAATCACGTCTGTACGGGTGTGCAACACTGTTTACCTGGACTAACCGCTCAACCCCGTGTTGGTAATGGACTGTTTCTTGTGTTTTTATTTAAACAGAGTCTGCGAGAAAGTTTTTTCAAAAGTGTATTGTCCCTACACGCCTCTTCAACTCTGTTTAACTGTACTAAACGCTTAGCCCGATGTCACGATTAATTTTTTAACGTTTACTGAAACTTATTCCGCAAAATAAAATAATATTGACTAATTGTTTTTGCTATGACAGAGTAACAACGGTTTGTAAACTCTGTTTTTATTTCAGCTTTTGTTGCGGGAAAGTTACTTTTTAAAAAATATGTGACAGTTGCAACACTATAATGGTTGTATGCGCTTTACTTGATTTACGGCATACTGCATACCTGTACTAAAACACCCACCTGACCGTGGCACAGTTTACGACTCTTATTAAGCACTCCTCAGGGCGTTCAACAACAGTTACTTGTGGCTTACCCCGGCGTTTCGACGCCGGGTCTCCCGGCTAGTCTCTTTAATAATAGCCGTCGTCTGTCTGTTCGTGCGTCAAAAGCGACTTGTGTTAACCACGCACGAAATACAAAATACGCAGTGACGAGAAACCCGTCGGGCCCCCACCGGCAAAGGGACAATTGCCGCTAAAATAAAGGTCCAATCAGGAGCGGAGTTTTATATAAATGACCAATCAGAAACTAAAGCTCTTTATATTTCTTAGCAACGATTTTTACGTTATCGGTCCGAAATTTGGCAAGCAGATTGAACCAACTCATTGCTGGAGAAAGAAAAGTTTCTTAACTGTTTGCTTTAATTTTTCTTTCTGATACTTCTATTTGTATTCTAACAAGATTGCAGTTTCTTTTACTTTCGGGTATTTTTTTTATTTGTTTACATGTTTATTCACCTATACTTTATAGTTAGCTAGCTAGCTACTAGCTAAGCTACCTATTCAGCCACCTAAAGATTTGTATTAGTTTTATTTGCCTCTTACTGTCACGTTCTCTAGCCATATATTAATCTTAAACAAAACCAATTTTAAGATTCTGGCTACCAACGTAGATGTTAGCTAACATTTCTGATTTTTGTGTTAACTTTGCCAATCTGATTTTTACTTGGCTGTGACTGGGGTTAGCTACCTCTGGCTAAAATGTAAAAGTAACCAAATACAGTTGGCTGCAACAGAATTTTTAAGTAATCTTTTTCATACTAAATGCAATTAAGTAGTTAGCTACCACTTTACTGTAATATAAAATTTAGCAAAAGTCAAAAGTTTATTAATGAGACACAGAGTACCTGTACTATGTGCCTATCCCGTGTTGTTAAACGACGGTCTGTTTCCTGTGTTTTTATTTAAACTGAAGTATTTTGGAAAAGGCTATTAAGCTTATAGGCATGTGCGACACATTTTACCTGTACTAAGTGCTAAGCTCAGTGTTAACAATGGACTGTTTTTTTGGAAAAGGCTGTTACGCCTAGGCGCATGTATTATCCCTATACGCCTGTGCAGCACCGTTTAACTGTACTAAGCGCTCAGCTCGGTGTCACGATTAATTTTTAAAAAATAAAAATAAAATAATATTGTTTGATTGTTTTTGCTATAACGGAGTAACAACGCTTTCTAAATTCTGTTTTTATTTCAGCTATTGTTGCGTTAAAGTTATTTTTTGAAAGTTATGTTACAGTCGCAACACCATAATGGTGTATGCGCTTTACTTGATTTACGACATACTGTATACCTGTACTAAAGCATTCCACCTGATCGTGTGACACAGTTTACGGCTCTTATTAAGCGCTCCTCAGAGTATTCAACGCCGGATCACACCTTGACGTTTTGCTTACCCCGGCGTTTCGACGCCGGGTTTCCCGGCTAGTCTCTATAATAATAGCCATTGTCTGTCTGTTCGTGCGTCTAAAGTGACTTGTGTTAACCGCGCACGAAATTGCGCACAGCTCTTTTTGCTACGCTATTTTAAAATTTTATTTTTATTTTGTCTTTTGCGTAGTTTCACAAATGTTTAATTTAAAAAGATTCTTATACAAAAATCATGGTTAATTAACTTTTATTGTTCCTCAATGCAGTTTCTTTCTTATAAATAACTACACAGTCAAAGTTGCAGACAATTACTTTGCGTTGTCTATTTCATTAAAGAAGTTTTAATTATTCGCGCCTTTTCAAGGAAATTAACAAAAACAAGTTTTTGATAATAGGAGGAGAACAATAAATTTAAGAAAGATTTTGTAAGTGATTTTTTGTTTGTTCTAAACATGAATTTGAAATTTATTTTGTAAATTTTGTTTCATCTTCAACGGCGGCGGCGTAACACTATTTCCGATAAACTATACTATAAAAAAATTAAAAATGTGTAGTTTACACTGCTTCCGTGCTTATAAGTGTATATTTCCAGGGACCATGACCACCGCAGAGTAATTTCATAAAAGGGTGCGCGAAATAATTTCATAACAGGTGCGCAAAATAATTACGTCGGCTAATTTCCGTGGATTGTTCCACGGGTTAGGGTTTTTTTGGAAAAGGGTATTACGTCTATATATATGTGCAATTTTGTCTGTCTGTCCGCGAAAGACGCGTCCTGTTACGGAAACACGAAATGCGATATATAAAGCACGGGCGACCCCATGGATATTTCCACGGGTGACCGACTAGTCTCTAATAGCCGTATTTTGTCTGTTCAAAAGGGTTACCGATATTCCTTTGATCTTTCCGCGAGTTTATAGGAACCAGGGGGTTGTTTAATCGGAAATCTTATTGATTAAAATAAATTCCAGAAATTAAATTTATTTTTTTAAATAATTTAATTACTTTAATTGATTAACTTTAATTAAATAATAAGTTAAGTGAACAAAATGAATGCATTATTTTAATACACCATTTTTAATAATAATTACCTCCGTGACCTCAATCGCCGATTCCGCTCAGGGGCCACAGAAAACAAATAGGACAATTTTACTGACAGTTTTGCTGGCTTTGTTTTGACCGCTCGCACGTATATACCAATCAAAACGCCTCATTCTTTAAAAAACCAATCCAAGACTTTCGCGGCCTGGACATGCCAACGAAGAAACATGACGACGAAGGCCATTTTGGTTTTGAAAGTGGTCGTGGTCAGTAGTGTTAGGTTTGTTGATCTGTTTGACCTTTTTGTGTTCTAAAAGCGTTTTACTTTGGAAATATTTGTTTTCTGTATGTTTTTACATGCTAAGATAAATATATTGTCACGTTTTTAGTCACGTACAGATCTTAAACGCACCATTTTTAAGATTTTTGGCTAGGAACGAAGATTTTAAAGGCTAGCTAGCTAAGCTAGGGCTTTACTTATTACTATTCTGTATGGCATAAAAGCTTTTTATCCTAGCCGACATTTATTTTTATGTTGAGGCTGTATAGCCAGTTAGCGAGCTCCTATCTTTGGCTAAAAAGTGAGAGTAGCTATAAAAATGCAGTTTGGCTACAACAATATTCTTAAGCAATAATTCTTATGCTAAATGCAGTTAGCTAGGTAGCTACATCTTTATTATTTTCCTGAAAAGTTTTTCTGCAAATAAAATGGCTGAGCGATTGTTTTAGCTAGACGGGTACCGACAGGCTGTTCCGTTTGTTTTTATTTATTAAAACCGAAGTTGCAATAAAGTTTTTCTGAAAAAGGGTACTTCTATACGTCTGTTCAAAACTCTGTTTAACTGTACCAAGCGGTTAGCCCAGTTTTAACCACACTGTTTTTTGTAAAACCTGTACTAATTTTTAAACTTTCTTGAGTATCACGCCTGTACGGATGGGCAACACTGTTTACCTGAACTAACTGCTCAGCCCTGTGTTAGCAATGGACTTTTTCTTGTGTTTTAATTTAAACAGAGTCTGCGAGAAAGTTTTTTTCAAAAGGGTATTATCCCTATACGTCTGTGCAGCACCGTTTAACTGTACTAAGCGCTCAGCTTGGTGTCACGATTAATTTTTTAACAAAATAAAATAATATTGTTTGATTGTTTTTGCTATAACGGAGTAACAACGCTTTGTAAACTCTGTTTTTATTTCAGCTATTGTTGTGTTAAAGTTATTTTTTGAAAATTATGTTACAGTCGCAACACCATAATGGTGTATGCGCTTTACTTGATTTACGACATACTGTATACCTGTACTAAAGCGTTCCACCTGATCGTGTGACACAGTTTACAGCTCTTATTAAGCGCTCCTCAGAGTATTCAACGCCGGATCACACCTTGACGTTTGGCTTACCCCGGCCATAATGGTGTATGCGCTTTACTTGATTTACGACGCCGGGTTTCCCGGCTAGTCTCTTTAATAATAGCCGTCGTCTGTCTGTTCGTGCGTCAAAAGCGACTTGTGTTAACCACGCACGAAATACAAAATACGCAGTGACGAGAAACCCGTCGGGCCCCCACCGGCACAGGGACAATTGCCGCTAAAATAAAGGTCCAATCAGGAGCGGAGTTTTATATAAATGACCAATCAGAAACTAAAGCTCTTTATATTTCTTAGCAACGATTTTTACGTTATCGGTCCGAAATTTGGCAAGCAGATTGAACCAACTCATTGCTGGAGAAAGAAAAGTTTCTTAACTGTTTGCTTTAATTTTTCTTTCTGATACTTCTATTTGTATTCTAACAAGATTGCAGTTTCTTTTACTTTCGGGTATTTTTTTTATTTGTTTACATGTTTATTCACCTATACTTTATAGTTAGCTAGCTAGCTACTAGCTAAGCTACCTATTCAGCCACCTAAAGATTTGTATTAGTTTTATTTGCCTCTTACTGTCACGTTCTCTAGCCATATATTAATCTTAAACAAAACCAATTTTAAGATTCTGGCTACCAACGTAGATGTTAGCTAACATTTCTGATTTTTGTGTTAACTTTGCCAATCTGATTTTTACTTGGCTGTGACTGGGGTTAGCTACCTCTGGCTAAAATGTAAAAGTAACCAAATACAGTTGGCTGCAACAGAATTTTTAAGTAATCTTTTTCATACTAAATGCAATTAAGTAGTTAGCTACCACTTTACTGTAATATAAAATTTAGCAAAAGTCAAAAGTTTATTAATGAGACACAGAGTACCTGTGCTATGTGCCTATCCCGTGTTGTTAAACGACGGTCTGTTTCCTGTGTTTTTATTTAAACTGAAGTATTTTGGAAAAGGCTATTAAGCTTTTAGGCATGTGCGACACATTTTATCTGTACTAAGTGCTAAGCTCAGTGTTAACAATGGACTGTTTTTTGGAAAAGGCTGTTACGCCTAGGCGCATGTATTATCCCTATACGCCTGTGCAGCACCGTTTAACTGTACTAAGCGCTCAGCTCGGTGTCACGATTAATTTTTAAAAAATAAAAATAAAATAATATTGTTTGATTGTTTTTGCTATAACGGAGTAACAACGCTTTCTAAATTCTGTTTTTATTTCAGCTATTGTTGCGTTAAAGTTATTTTTTGAAAATTATGTTACAGTCGCAACACCATAATGGTGTATGCGCTTTACTTGATTTACGACATACTGTATACCTGTACTAAAGCATTCCACCTGATCGTGTGACACAGTTTACGGCTCTTATTAAGCGCTCCTCAGAGTATTCAACGCCGGATCACACCTTGACGTTTTGCTTATCCCGGCGTTTCGACGCCGGGTTTCCCGGCTAGTCTCTATAATAATAGCCATCGTCTGTCTGTTTGTGCGTCTAAAATGACTTGTGTTAACCGCGCACGAAATTGCGCACAGCTCTTTTTGCTACGCTATTTTAAAATTTTATTTTTATTTTGTCTTTTGCGTAGTTTCACAAATGTTTAATTTAAAAAGATTCTTATACAAAAATCATGGTTAATTAACTTTTATTGTTCCTCAATGCAGTTTCTTTCTTATAAATAACTACACAGTCAAAGTTGCAGACAATTACTTTGCGTTGTCTATTTCATTAAAGAAGTTTTAATTATTCGCGCCTTTTCAAGGAAATTAACAAAAACAAGTTTTTGATAATAGGAGGAGAACAATAAATTTAAGAAAGATTTTGTAAGTGATTTTTTGTTTGTTCTAAACATGAATTTGAAATTTATTTTGTAAATTTTGTTTCATCTTCAACGGCGGCGGCGTAACACTACTTCCGATAAACTATACTATAAAAAAATTAAAAATGTGTAGTTTACACTGCTTCCGTGCTTATAAGTGTATATTTCCAGGGACCATGACCACCGCAGAGTAATTTCATAAAAGGGTGCGCGAAATAATTTCATAACAGGTGCGCAAAATAATTACGTCGGCTAATTTCCGTGGATTGTTCCACGGGTTAGGGTTTTTTTGGAAAAGGGTATTACGTCTATATATATGTGCAACACCGTTACCTGTACTAAGCGTTTAGCCCGTTGTTAACGACATATGCAACACGGTTTACCTGTATAGCGCTTATTCCTGTGTTAACAACAGAGTGCATCCTGTGTTTTTATGTAAACCGAAGTTGCAATACAGTTTTTTTGAAAAGGGTTTATTCCTAATGATTGACACGGTTTACCTGTACTAAGCGCTCAGTCCAATGTTAACAACGGGCTGCTTCCTGTGTTTCTGTTTAACCAAAGTTGCAATAAAATTTCTTGCGGCAAAGGTGATTACACCTATTGTTTTACCTGTACAATAAGCACTCAGCCTGGAGTAACATTCACTTTTGAACTTTCACCGGGAACATTCTTCGAAAAATAAAAAAGGTTGACCGACTGTTTTTGCTATGATGGGGTAACAACAGGTTGTAAACTTTGCTTTTTTATGGCTAAAGTTGCAGTAAAGTTATATTTTCAAAAATACATTACAACTGAAACACTATAATGTTGTGTGCGCTTTACTCGATTCACAACATACTGCATACCTCCTAAAGCGCTCCACCTAAATGTGTGACATTGTTTGCGGTTCTTATTAGGCGCTCCACTGGGCCTTCCAACGCTAGGCTGCACAGTTTTAAGGCATACTGTATACCCGTACTAAAGCGCTCCACCTGACCATGCTGCACAGTTTGCGGTTCTTATTAAGGGGCTAACCCCCCAAAAATATTGAAATTTTTGAATTTATAAAAAATATCTTTCTAAGTAATTTGAATATTCAGAATTCTTATTTTCAAGTCGTTTTTATTAAAAAAGCACTAGAAAATCGATATTTTAGGTTTTTCCTGGATCAAGGTTAAAACAAATTCCATAGCAACGCCCCTAACAACACACTTTTAGACCTCTAAAAATGCCCATAACTTCCAAAATATGAATGGAGACATGGGTATTAAGTTGTTCATAGCATCCGTGAATATCTGGGGCAAGCAAGACAAACTGAGAGTACAAAGATTGCAGCCAGAAAACGTTTTTTATTAACATTGAAAAATTGGTACAATATTTTGTAGTCATGCCAAAAACTTGTAGAGTCAAAGTACTTACTAAAAGAAACAGAAAAAGAAAAGGATTTAATGGAAATAAAAGAAAACAGGATGCTAATGGAGATGGTGAGATCAGTGGTGTAAATAATAGTGAAAGTAGTGGTGTAAATAGTGGTGTAAATAGTGGAACTGACTGCAGTAGCCCTATTGTATATATTCAAAATTCTGTGAACAATGAATTTGCTGATAGTATAAATCCAGACACATCTATGTTATCTGTGAATACTTCAACTGCATCTGAGAGAAAAGTAGAAACCATAGAAGTTTCCACACCAAACTGCCCTAATTCTGTCACTGGAAACAGAATTATTGACATGGAGATTCTCAGTTCTATAATGAAAATGTTGGCGTGCCCATCATGCACAACCGTTGGTTTGAAATTTACCGAACATTATGCGAAGAAAAAAGGACTTGCTTCCTTTTTAATGCTCCAATGCAATAAATGTAGTTATTTTATTGAAACATACACATCTCGCTCACTTGATAACTCCTTTGATATCAATTCAAGGGCTGTATATAACATGAGAGCTTGCGGTCAGGGATACGCTGGGTTAGATAAGTTTTTATCGTTGATGAACCTTCCCAAACCAATGACAGCGAACAATTATGACAAAATTGTGAAAAGGATGACCTTAGCAGTAAAAGATGTTGCAGAAACAACAATGCAAGATGCATGTGAAGAATTACGAGGTGATTCAGATGGTGTCGTTAACACACCAGTTTCATGTGATGGGTCCTGGCAGCGACGCGGTTACGCATCCCTAAATGGAGTGACAACTGCCATCTCAATGAATAGTGGAAAGGTCTTAGACATTGAGCCTATGAGTAGGGCATGTAAAGCTTGTCTACTGAAAGAACCATTGCGAAAAAGTGACCCTTCGGCATACGACAAGTGGAGAACCGACCATGATTGTAAATACAATTACACAGGATCAGCTGGAAATATGGAGCCAATCGGCGCAAAACGAATGTGGGAAAGGTCCGAAGAGAAAAACAAGTTACGCTACACTGAATATTATGGGGATGGTGATAGCAAAAGTTTTAACACCATACAAAACACCTACACTGGTATTCAAGTGAAAAAATTAGAATGTGTTGGACACGTTCAAAAAAGAGTCGGTTGCCGCTTACGGAACTTGAAGAAGCGGGAAAAAGGTTTAGGAGGAAGAGGGAAACTGACTAATAATATGATTGACAGAATACAGAACTATTACGGTATAGCGATAAGAGGAAATAAAAACAATCTGAAGGCAATGCAAGCAGCAACAAGAGCTACTTTATTTCATGTTGCTTCCAACAAAAATAATAATTACCATGATGCGTATTGTCCAACCGGTAGCGATAGTTGGTGCAAATTTCAAAAATATAGGCTAATGGCACATCAATTTACAAACCAGGGCCCGGACTTCCTTTGCCAGTGATATTTAAATTGAAACCTATATTTCTAGATTTAAGTCATGAGGATATACTCAACAAATGTTTACATGGTCTGACTCAAAATCAAAACGAAAGTTTTAACGCAATGATATGGGATCGTGTTCCGAAATCACGTTATGTATCGTTCTCTCAACTCCAACTTGGTGTATATGATGCGGTAGCCAACTTCAATATTGGAAGGAAAGCTAGCATATTAATATATGAGAAACTTAAAATGATTCCAGGGAAGTACACTCTGAAGGGATGCCATAGTATTAATTCAAAACGCTTATTTTCATCGTCATACGACAATCACGACACCACAAAAAAGCGACGTAAAATCAGACGCGGCAAAGCAAAAGGTTTTGATGACAAAAATGAGGAGAAAGATGGCAAGAGTTATGAAGCAGGAGCATTTTAGTATATTATATACATTATTATTCACAGATTTTACACTTATTATGTTGTTTAGACCTACAATCACCCACATAATATATTGAGACTTTTCGATTTTTGACAAAAAAGATTTCACAAACTCGCACCACAAGTCTTCTCAAACTCGACGTACTGCCTCCAGGCTCACGGAACTTCAGCTTTAGCTTCGAATTCTGAATTCAACTAGTGAAACCGAAAAGTTCACTAGAACGAAGCCTTACAGTGCTGCTATAGGCTAATTATAGCTTTTTACATGTTTAAACCGTCTCAGTTGGAAAAATGGACATTTGCGTCAACGGCCATTTCTGTTTTTTTGATAGAATTTCTAGTTTGTCTCAAAGATTATGTGGATGGTTGTAGTTTTCACCTATTCTTTTGAGTTTGAATTTAATTTTCAACTTTAATCGCGTTTTTTCAAGAATGGACATTTTACTGCTCCCGGCCGTAATATCTCAAAAATCGCTTTGTCAAATTTTATGAAATTTTCAGGAGTTTTTCAGAGGAATGGGATGTATTTTTTAAATGGAACAGATTTTATTTTTAAATTTTCAAAATTGAGTTATGACGCATTGAAAACTGGAGAAAACGGTTATTTTAATATGACGTGCACTGTCAGCAATTTATAATATTTATGAAAAATGTGTTTCATTTAATAGGTCAGCCTTGTATCTTTTGATTGTTGAAAAAACTATGTTCAAACGTTTGACGGTTATCCTGATAAAACGGCCGGGGCGAAAGACCTAAAAAAATTATTTTCCCTAGCAACCGGTAACCATGGCATCTGACCCCAAAAAAAATTACCTAAATTTTGCAGTTTGGTTGTATACTATCATACCATGACAAAATAACTTTCAAAAAGTAAGTTGTTCTTGAGATAATTTTTTTGGGGGGTTAGCCCCTTAAGCGCTCCTCGGGGCGTTCAACAACAGTTACTTGTGGCTTAACCCGGCGTTTCGACGCCGGATTTCCCGGCTAGTCTCTATTATAATGAAGGAATTACGTAAGGGCGCGAAGCGCCCGCAATGTAATTCCGATTTTATAAATAAAATCGAAAGAAGATCTAATACTGAATCCTTACAACCCAATCGGCGATCTACAAGAAGCTCATACCACTGCAGCGCAGACATATGCACGCAGAGTTCAAAACCTTGAACATTTGTGAAGGGTGAAAAACTCTATGTTCGTTCAATTTGAAAGGGAATGCAAACAATGAAAAAATAATGATTAACACTCATGTTAATTATTCACAAAAAAACAACAACAAACAATGTTGATATGTATACAGAATTGTCTAACGGTGCCAATTCGATGATCTGCGTGCGAAGTTGTACTTTGAATCTAAAATACAAATTGACCATAAAGAATATAAACAGGCGTGGGTGGGAGGGCAGTATTAGATCTTCTTTCGATTTTATTTATAAAATCGGAATTACATTGCGGGCGCTTCGCGCCCTTACGTAATTCCTTCATTTTATTTCATAAAATCTCAATCGATCTAATACTGAATCCTTACAACCCAATCGGCTCAACTACATTCAGCTAGTGGAGCCCGGACCTCCTTCCTCAGTTCGTAGCGTGCCTGTTCTAACAAAAACGGAATTCTGGAAATTCTCATACTTAGTTGTAGTACAAATTTCTTTTCTATAAAAACGCTGCCAAGTAGATTTTTTAGACCAAGAGCCTCGTTCTAAAATTGCTTTAACTGATAGCCCGGCCTGTTCTGCCTTGGATGTGCAGGCAGATCTGGTTGAATGTGCAGTAAAAACTTTGGTATCTATACCAGCTTTGGAGAGAACGGTCTTAATCCAACCAGCTATTGTGGAACTAACCACACCTTTGTGAGGACTAACAGTGCTCAAAAATAATTGAGAATCCCCAGAATTCTTTCTCCAATCCCTAGTGCGTTCCAAATAAATGTCTAATGTTTTAACCACACATTAATCCTCATCCCTTGGATAACTGGCAAAAACAACAAAGGGATTAGACTGTCCTTGTCTCCATGATTTATGAAGTTTACCAAAGATAAACTTATATTCATCATGAGTTTTGTCATAAACTTAGTATCCAAATGATGAAGTCCTAGGGATCTGGATGCTGAAGTCAAAGCTAGCAACATGGCCAATTTTAAAGACAAAGACCTCATAGAAATCTGATTGTTGTCACTAAAGTTTTTCTTTATATAGTCAATGGATGCTCCCCAACTGTCACTCCATCAATTTTATCATGGAATGCAGAAATGGCCGATCTGTGACAACAAATAGTTCTATATTCATAACCTTCTTTAAACAGATCAGCTAAATAATTCAATACAAATTTTAAAGGGCAGTGAAATGGATCAACTTTTTGTTCCACACACCAACCAGCCCACTTATTCCAGGACGACGAGTAATTTGCATTAGTACCCTTTCGTCGAGAACCGATGATGAGTCTGGAAGCCACTGTTGAAACTCCTTCCTCAAGCAAAGTTTGCCGGAAAGCATCCAGGCCGCTAACTGTAATGTGCCTGTCTCTACCATTGGGTGATTTTCCCCTTTTGGATTTTTTAAAAGATCTTGACAGAGTGGCAGTAGGAATGGGTTTCCTACTGACAGATGTAACAGTTCCGGGTACCATGTTTGTGACTGCCATGTTGGTGTTATCAGAATGAGTAAAGGAACATGTTCTCTCTCCACTTTTTGCAGTACCCTGTGAATCAGAGCAAACGGAGGAAAAGCATACAGACATTTTTGATCCCAATTGTGGCAAAAAGCATCTATCCCTATACTGTACGGATCTGCCTTCCACGAATAATACATTGGTACTTGATGAGAAAGGCGTGATGCAAAAAGATCTATTGTGGGGACTCCCACCCTCAGAGAAATCTGATTGAAAATGCTTGGACATAGTTTCCACTCCGCTAAATCCTCCGTATGCCGTGACTCCCAATCTGCTTTGATGTTCAGACTGCCTGGCAGATATTCTGCAGTAATCGTGATCTGATGTAGCATAAGAAAATCCCAAATTTCTTTGGATATTTTTATCATTGTCAAATTTTTTGTTCCCCCCATTTTGAGAAGATAAGACAATGCAGTCATGTTGTCGGTTTGAATATGAATCGATGCAAAATGTTTCCTTTTGTGGAACGACAAAAGGGCTAGTTTGATGGCTAGTAGTTCCAGAACATTGATATGCAAATCTGTTCTGTCTCGGACCACATCCCTCCTGTCCTTATGCCTTGGCACACTGCTCCCCAGCCCTTCAAGGAAGCATCGGTTTGTAACAACAGTTGTGCTTGAGGTTGAACAAGAGTGCGCCCGTTGTACAATTCCAAATTTTTCACCCACCATAAAAGCTCCTCTTGAGAGTTCTGGTTCAATTGTATCTGGGTGGCGTAAGATTTTGAATTTTTTAACCCCCAAATTTGTTGCTGCTGAAGAAAACGAAATTCCAGACGGGCTGGAAGCACTGCCTGAATAGTTGAAGACAGAACTCCCAACAACTGAGTTATCTCCAAAATGGTCGCACGTTTTGCCTTGTACAGACTCAAGCACTGGTTTTGAATTTTCAAAACCTTTCCCTTTGGTAGAGTCAAACACATGGTTAGTGAGTTCACAGTCATTCCCAGGAACTCTATTTCCTGGGTTGGAATAAGAAGTGATTTTTTTAAATTCACTAGGAATCCCAGATGTTGTAGAAGATAAATCACAGTATCCCGTGCCATGAGGACCTCCTCTTTGGACCGTCCTAAAATCAACATGTCGTCTAGATATATAACTATACGTATCATCAAACGACGCAGAATGGCTATTGGAACTTTAAACAACTTTGTGAAAATACGTGGGGCAAGACCCAAACCGAAACAAAGACAGAGGAATTCGTACAGGTTTCCACTCCATTCGAATCTCACAAATTTCTTGGAAAATTCGTGCAAAGGAACCATGAAGTAAGCATCCTTTAGATCTAATTTGCACATCCAATCCCCTTCTTTTAGGAGATATTTCAGTGAATGTAAAACTTCCATTTTGAAATGGTTGTAGGGTACAAATTTGTTGAGTTGTTTTAGATTTATGACTGGGTGATTTCCTCCATCTTTTTTCCCCACAAGGAAAAGATTGCTTATAAACTGTCCTGCTACAGGACTTACTTTTTTGATGGCTCCTTTTCTCAACATTTCTCTCCATCTACCATGTTTTTTTCTTGTTGACTCAATGTCGGGGGCCGAGGCACCCTTGTTTGAGTCGGTGCCGAAATGAATGGTATTGCGTAACCTTGGACTATTGACAACAGACTTTTGTCCTGAGTCAGTCTTCTCCAGGCTGGAAGAAAATGTTTTATACGCCCAGCCAGAGGGAATTTTTAGGCCTGAAAACAGATTTAGAATTACCGGATGAACCCGAGTGAGGTCCTCCGAGTTCACCCAATTCTCGGTTTGTGGTAGTGGCAGTGACAGATTGTTGAGACAAGGATCCTTTTCTAATACTTGAAAAGGAATTACCTTTATAGTATGGCTGTCGTGACTTGTATTCTGTTCGCCCCCCACCATTCGTCTTGAAATGGGAGGGGCCCCCTCGAAAGGGCTTTTTGTTGAACCACCTCTTTTTCGAACCTGATGATGATGAGGGTTTATCCGGAGGTGGCACGACCATACAATCTTGCTTGATATTCTTGTTCGTCTCTGTCATATGTTCTCTGTACTTTTTACCAAAAAGGTCATCGTCATGCATCTGCAGGAGTGATGCTTTGTCCTTCAAAGTTTGTGACGCTTGAGCGGTTGACACATTCGATATAGCAGTTAAAACATTCTTACGACGTTCATAGGTCAACATGTTTAAGCATTGTCCCACCATAGTTACAGACTTCTCGACTGCTGAAGCCACTTCTTCTGGATTTGGCAAGTCCGCCTCCTCACCAGAGGTACGCACAAGCTCCACCATCCGCCATACCTTGGAAAGGGGCCCCATTATGTCACCCACTTTCTCTTGAATCTTCTTCAAGGTTTTATCCAGCTCATAACCTTGATGGTTTTGCCTTTTCAAGATGGTGACCAAAGTTTCGTCCAATGATTTTATGGCATCCAAGTTCGACGGTCTCGGAGCCTCAAACATAATTTGCTCCTTTAGTTCCTTGTCTGGAATGAACTGTTCGGATGCCTCGTTGGCATACTCAGCGAGTTCCTCAGGAAGGGACCACTTATGTGCATCCTCTTCCCGGGTAACTTTAAAACGTTTATACTGCTGATGCCTCTCAAGGCCATCAGTCTCCGCAGGGCCATCAACCTTGCGTTTGCCAGTTGTTGTTTGGCTATTATCTTCCATGTTAGGTTCTTCCCTACTATCGTCAATCTGATCAACAGCAGGATCAACAACATTGGAAGAATCCATCTTGATGAAATTTATTATTCACTAGTCGGTGATGTCGGTGAAATAACTCGATTGATATGAATCTTTCGAAAATGAATTTCTCGGAGCTCCTTCCTCGATCGCGAAGAAATTGTAAGGAGGAAGGAGGTCCGGGCTCCACTAGCTGAATGTAGTTGAGCCGATTGGGTTGTAAGGATTCAGTATTAGATCGATTGAGATTTTATGAAATAAAATAGCCGTATACTGTCTGTGTGTTCAAAAGGGTTACCGATATTCCTTTGATCTTTCCGCGACTTTTTAGAAAACAGGGGGTTGTTTAATTGGAAATCGTATTATTGATTAAAATAAATTTCAGAAATTAATTTATTTCCTGAATTAATTTAATTACTATAATTTATTAACCTTAATTAAAAAATAAATTAAGTGATTAAAATAAATGCATTATGTTAATACACTAAATTTAATAATAATAATTAACCCCCGTGATCTCAATCGCAGGCGGACGGAAAATCCCCGCGGCCCTGCTGCTTTATTTTGGATCCCCGGTAGACCCCGTTTTTTACGGCTTTGTTTTTACCGCGCTCACGCGTTATTAACCAATCACGAGGCTCGATTGGCACTAATAACCAATCCAAGTTCTTCGCGGCCTCAGCATGCCGACGGAGGACCCATGCTTAACTTACAAGGTCATTTTTGGTTTAGCAGTGATGTTGTGAGGTTTGTAGGTCTCCTTTTGATCCTTTTCTCTCTAAATACTTTGTACCTATAGGAATATTTATTTTCTGTGTGTTTTCACATGTTAAGGTTAATATTTCATCACGTTTTCTAGCCATGTATAAATCTTAAACAAACCAATTTTAAGTGTTTAGCTAGCTAGCTAAAAACGTAGATTTTGAAACAACATGCTTAAGACAGCTAGCTATAGCTAGCTTTATTTATTCCTACATATACTTTTAAAGTTTTTATTCAGTTTGGTACATTATTATTTATTTTTATGTTGAAGTTGAGTCTACCTACCTAGCTCCTCTTTTAGCTACATCCTGCTAAAAAGTGAAAGTAGCCAAATGCTGTTTGACTGCAACACAATTCTTATGTTCAGCAGTTAGGCAGCTACCAATTTTATTACTGCTATGAAAACTTGCGCTACAAAATAAAATTGCCAAGAATTTTTTTAACTGAATATGATAACGACAGGCGGTTTCCTGAATTTTTTTTAACCGAAGTTGCGATAAGTTTTTAAAAAAATTGTGTTACACCTATATACCCATGTGCAACACGGTTTACCTGAGTGTCACGATTAATTTGTTACTGTTTACTGAAACTTATTCTGCAAAATAAAATAATATTGACTAATTCCTTTTGCTATGACGGGGTAACAACGGTACCAATTTTATTACTGCTATGAAAACTTGTGCTGCAAAATAAAATTGACACAGATTTTTTTAACTGAACATGATAACGACAGGCGGTTTCCTGAATTTTTTTTAACCAAAGTTGCGATAAGTTTTTATAAAAATTGTGTTACAGCTATACTCATGTGCAACACGGTTTACCTGTACTAAGCGCTAAGTCCACTGTCACGATTAATTTGTTACTGTTTACTGAAACTTTTTCCGCAAAATAAAATAATATTGACTAATTGTTTTTGCTATTACGGGTTAACAACACGGGATGTAAACTGTGCTTTTATTTAGGCTAAAGTTGCAGTAAAGTTATATTTTCAAAAATACATTACAACCGAAACAATATAATTTTATGTGCGCTTTACTCGATTAACAACATATATACTGCATACCTAAAGCGCTCCACCTAAATGTGTGACACTGTTTGCCGTTTTTATTATGCACTCCACTTGGCCTTCACCGCTAGGCCGCACAGTTTCACGACATACTGTATACCCGTACTAAAGCGCTTCACATGACCGTGTTAGCGGTCCTTATTAAGCGCTTCAGGGCGTTCAACAACAGTTACTTGTGGCTTACCCCGGCGTTTCGACGCCGGGTTTCCCGGCTAGTCTCTTTAATAATAGCCGTATTCTGTCTGTTCAAAATGGTTGCGAGCAGCTTTTTGGAAAATCCCGGCAAAATCCCGCAGAACCCGATTTTTTTACGGGACGAAGGAATATGAAATAGATATACGGCCATTTTGAAAGCTGTGGCGTTGAAGTAAGTAAGTAAGTAAGTAAGTAAGTAAGTAAGTAAACATTTATTTACCTAAGAAATGACAATTTACATTACTAAAAGAATAAATTAGCAATTAGGAAGGAGACTTTCCCGATAGCCAAGGCTAAACAAAGGAGAAAGCCACCAAGAAAAATGTGAAATATTTTCATATGTCAGTAAATACTGTAAGTTTACAAAGATTAAAATGAAAAAACATTATTGATTATAATTAGTATAAATGAAAATTCAGTACCATATAGTCAAATAGAAAAAAGTAATGAGACAAAATAATGAAGAGGAAAGCTAGTTGATGTATTGACTCATGTAGAAACTTGTAGCTAGGGATTTTATTGTGCTTAATTTACAGTTTGTGAGGTTAGTATCAGGATAATTTCTTTGCAGATTGTTCCACTGTAATGTGGAGATTCTAGAGAATGAAAAAGATCCAAACGTCGATGTGTTAACTGTTGGTTCAATAAGCAAACCAATTGTGTTACATCTAGTTTCATGAGAGTGTGAGATTCGATCAAATTTGAGTGAGGTAAGTGTGTCAGATGGGAGGTTAGAGTTTAGGAATTTGTGGATAAATTGAATGTTAAGGACTTTAACTAGGTCGAAGAATTTAAGAATTCCAAGTTCTGCAAATATAGGCAAAGATGGGGATCTTGGTTCACTGAAGGTGATCAGCCTAAGGGCAGCCTTTTGGAGGGTAAGTATTCTGTGGGCTACTGTGGTGTCTCGAGTGCCCCATACTTGGCAAGCATAGCTTAAGTGAGAACTAAAGATAGCATGGTAAATGTTTAGCAGGGATTTTAGGGGAACATAGTGACGAATTTTAGATAACATCCCATTGGCTCTTTGAAGTTTAGTAGCCACAGATGAGACATGATACTTCCAGGAAAGATGTTCATCAACATGAACACCCAGGTATTTCACACTTTTGCTAGGATAAATGCGCTTACCGCATAGAATCAAAAAAGGTAAAAATTCAAGCCTACGAGATTGGGATCTAAATACAAGAAACTCTGATTTGCTGGAGTTCAGTGGTATTTTGTTGGCGTTAAGCCAACACACAAGGCGTTTAAGATCAGCATTCATCCCTCTACAAAGGGATTCTAGTGATTTTGAGAATTTCAGCAGATGAGTGTCGTCAGCAAAATGATAGGTCTCTGACGATTTGATACAATTATGCAGATCATTAATATACAACAAGAACAGCAGCGGACCAAGAACAGAGCCTTGAGGCACACCATGTAGAATGGCTTTAAGTTGAGATTTGAATTCACCGATTGAGACATACTGGAGACGACCAGTTAAATAAGACCTGAACCAATCATTTGCTTTTCCCCGAATACCATAGTGATTTAGCTTGGATAGAAGGATTTTGTGGTCAACAGTATCAAAAGCTTTTTGTAAGTCGACAAACACTCCACAGGCAAGCTCACCTTTGTCAAGGCAATGTCTAATGCGTTCAACTATAGTAAGCACAGCCTGTGATGTTGAATGCTGTTTTCTGAATCCAAACTGTTTGGGATATAGGATATCATGGTTGTTGAGAAAGCCTATGATTCTGTTGTACATAACCTTTTCATAGATTTTCTCAATGTTTGACAATAATGAGATTGGTCTGTAATTTGACAAATCTATAGAAGAACCTTTGTTTTTGTAAACAGGCACCACTCTGGATGTTTTTAAAGATCTAGGAAAGATACCAGATTCAAACGAAAGATTGATCAAAATTGATATAGGTTTGGAAATATCATTTTCCAACAATCTTAGAATTGAAGATTGGTAAGTTGGTAAGTCTGTTTTTGTCTTTTGAAAGCTGTTTATTTTTGTTTTTTATACGTTTTTCACATGTTAAGGTAAATATATTGTTACGTTTTTTAGCCACATACAAATCTTGAACTTACCAATTTTCAGATTTTGGCTACGAACGTATATATAGATTTCAAATGAGCTCTAGCTAGCCTTGCATTCAGTTTGATACAACAGCTTTTTATCTCAGCCAGCATTATTTCTATTTGTGTTATTTTCACCAATCTGATTTTACTAGCTAGCTAGCCTTTCATTCAGTTTGATACAACAGCTTTTTATCTTAGCCAGCATTATTTCTATTTGTGTTATTTTTACCAATCTGATTTTACTAAGTTGCAACTGGGGGCTATCTAGCTAGCTGTTAGCTACCTCTGGCTAAAAAGTGAAAGTAGCCAAATAAATACAGTTAGCTAGCTAGCTACAACAAAATTTTCAAATTTTTCTTACGCCTATAATGAAAATGCAGTTTCGTAGCTACACCTTTTTTATTGTCATAAAAGCGATTCCCAAAAATAAAATTGCTGAAGGATTTTTTAGCTGAATGGGGTATAACGACGGGCTGTTTCCTGTTGTTATTTAAACAGAAGTTGCAACAAAGTTTTTTTGGAAAAGGGTATTACGCCTGTACACCTGTTCAACTCTGTTCAACTGTACGAAACGTTTAGCCCGATGTTAACTACGGACTGTTTTTTTGAAAAAGGGTATTACGTCTAAACTACATATGTGGAACACCGTTTACCTGTACTAAGCGGTTAGCCCGTGGCGTTGTTAACGACATAAGCAATACGGTTTACCTGTATAGCGCTTAGCCCAGTGTTAACAACAGAGTGCATCCTGTGTTTTCATTTAAACCGAAGTTGCGATGAAGTTTTTTTGAAAAAGAGTATTACGCCTGTTCAACTCTGTGTTAACTCCAGTGTTAACAACAGACTGTTTTTTGTAAAAGGTTGTTATGCCTGTGACAATTAATTTTTAAACTTTCTCGGTAATCACACCCGTACGGATGTGCAACACTGTTTACTTGGACTAACCGCTCAGCTCTGTGTTAGCAATGGACAGTTTCTTGTGTTTTTATTTAAACAGAGTCTGCAAGAAAGTTATTTTCAAAAGGGTATTATCCCTATACGCCTGTGCAACATGGTTTAACTGTACTAAGCGCTCAGCCAGTGTCACGATTAATTTGTTAACTTTCACAAAAACTTATTCCGCAAAATAAAATAATATTGACCGATTGTTTTTGCTATAATGGAGTAACAACGGTTTGAAAACTCTATTTTTACTTCAGCTATTGTTGCGGGAAAGTTATTTTTTGAAAAATATGTTACAGTCGCAACACTATAATGGTGTATGCGCTTCACTTGATTTACGACATACTGTATACCAGTACTAAAGCGCTTCACCTGATCGTGTGGCACAGTTTACGACTACTATTAATTGTTCCACCGGTGTGTTCAAAGCTGTTTGCCTGTACTAGGCGTTCAACCTGGTTGCACAAATAATTTTGAATTTATGCCGAAACTTATTCTGCGAAATAAAATAATATTGACCAATTGTTTTTGCTATGACAGGGTAACAACGGTTTGTAAACTCTATTTTTATTTCAGCTATCGTTGCGGGAAAGTTATTTTTTGAAAAATATGTTACAGGCCCAACATTGCAATGGTGTATGCGCTTCACTTGATTTACAACATACTGTATACCTGTACTAAAGCGCTCCACCTGATTGTGTGACACAGTTTGCGGCTCTTATTAAGCGCTCCACAGAGTGTTCAACGCCGGGTCACACCTTGACTTGTGGCTTACCCCGGTGTTTCGACGCCGGGTTTCCCGGCTAGTCTCTATTATAATACACCAATTCAACATAGCTCGAGGCCATGTTAATAAAAAGACTGGGACGAGTTTGGGGTAAACAAAACCGCTCTGGCAGTCACCTTGTGTTGTGAGTAAAGTAGTGACAGAAGTTGTTTGGCTGTCTAGTCTTATTAAGATGGGTCCTGCAAATTGTGCTGTTGTTGGGTGTATGAATAACACAAGGAAATTGGAAAAGTGGAGGAAAAGTATTTGCACAGAGCATAATAGTCAGCCTCAAACTAAAGGAACTTGTGCCTCCTGTCAACCACCACCATATCGCCTGTTTTGTTTTCCCAGTACCAATCGTTATTTAGTGGGGGCCACTATGTACCAATATCAAGCTTCGTGTGCACAGACTTGTTAGAAGCAATTTTATGATTGAAATGAGTTAATTGATAGATCAGGAGTAAAAAAAAACTAGGTGGTATTTTTTTCCATTATGGGCGTGGTCCCTGGATGACGTCAGCACTTTC
Organism: Hydractinia echinata; assembly: GCA_030067915.1. Taxonomy (NCBI): domain Eukaryota; kingdom Metazoa; phylum Cnidaria; class Hydrozoa; order Anthoathecata; family Hydractiniidae; genus Hydractinia; species Hydractinia echinata. Next base: position 658,489 of record JASGCC010000160.1, read on the forward strand.
ACGGTCAGCAAAAAAAAAAGTCTTTTTCCAAATCGTTGATGCTATGCTAGCATGGGTTGGACGGGGTATATTAATGACCCTCTTCCAATCTGATCTAGACTGTGTTAGATCTAAACTCAACTTCCTCTGTATCAAGTCTGTCCTTATAACCTCCTGCCAAGTCTTTCTCGGTCTGCCTCTGGGCTTTTCCCCAGGAACTATCAAGTCTCTACACTTTCTTACCCAATTATCCTCCTCCATTCTTTCCAAGTGCCCCAGCCAATTCAATCTTCTTATCTGGATAACATCTTTAATTCTACGGATACTTAGCCTGCTTCTTAGCTCATCTGAACTCTTTCTGTCTCTCAGACTGGCGTTACACATCCACCTAACCATTATCATATCATTCCTTTCTAAACGGTCAAGATCTTCCTGCTTCACTGCCCATGTCTCACTACCGTACAACATAACACTTCTTACACAGGCCTCATACAACCTACCCTTTACCTCAATTGACAAGACTCTGCTAGTCAACAAAGGAAGTAACTCTCTGAACTTTTTCCAAGCAGAACCTATCCTGCAAGTAACACTTCTTCCAACACCCCCTTCACTGCCCAACATATCACCTAAGTAACAGAAGTTCTCAACTATCTCTAACGAGCCACTGTTGTACATCATTAAAGCTGGAAATACTTCATTCTCTATAATCTCACCTTTGCAACGCTTGCATACAAACTGAATGTCAGCTCTTAACCTTCCACCAATACTACTGCACTTCTTATGTACCCAATGCTTGCAAGTCTGACAAAAAATTAAGTTACTACTAACCCCTTTCCTGCAAACTCCACAAGGCCACTTTCCAACTACAAGGTCACACTTGGCTGCAATGCTACTAATCGTAGTCCTTTCTTCCACTTCTCAAACTTTTCAACTAATTCTTCCATCGACTCTGCTATGAGAACCAAATCATCTGCATACAATAACTCCCATGGACAACCTGTTCTGAACTCCATCGACAGCGCTTTTAAGACTAGAACAAACAACAAAGGACTAAGTACAGAACCCTGATGTACACCAACATTTACACTAAATTCATCACTAAGTGAATCGTTAATCCTGACACGACTTCTAGCATTGCTGTACATAGACTGTACCATCGTAACTAGCCACTCATCCACACCTAATTTTCTCATAGCCCACCAAATAACTTTACGTAACACTCTATCAAAAGCTTTCTCTAAATCTACAAAGGCAAAATAGAGATTCTTTCTCTTTCCTAAATACTTTTCCTGAAGCTGCCTGAGTAAAAATATTGCATCTGTAGTGCCACGCCCTGGAACAAAACCAAATTGCATCTTATCTATATCAATTCTTTCTCTAAGTAACCTATCAATCACTCTTTCAATAATTTTCATTACTTGATCAACCAACTTCAAACCTCTATAGTTACCTCTTTCTAATGCATCACCCTTGCCCTTGAAACAATTCACTATTACACTCGACTGCCACTCACTCGGAATAGCACCATCCTTTATAATCTGATTAACAAGACTTGTAATAAGCTCAACTCCAATATATCCAGATGCTTTTACCATCTCTGCAACAATACCTGATACTCCTGCAGCCTTGCCAATCTTCAATTTCCTAATAGCCTCCACTACCCATTCTGTCTTGATTTGCATAGCTGGCCCTTCTACAACATCATCATCAGACAAATTATCCACATCCCAATCAAACTCAGTGTTAAGCAACCTCTGATAATAATTCTTCCAAGCTACCCTTTTCTCCTCCTCTGTGCTAGCCAAAACACCTTCATCATTACGTATACACTTCTCACCTACAACATCTTGATCAGTCTTCTTCATTTGCTTTGCTATCTTGAATACCTCATTGCGCTGGTCTTCCCTTCTTAACACATCTGCAAATCTGTTTCTCTCTGCTTCTGATTTTGCCTTATACACTGCTGTACGAGCACGACGCTTAGCTTCTAAGTACATATTTTTACTACCACCTGACTTCCACTCTTTGATCTTGACCGGTTTTACCTCTGTACGGTTAGGGAGCCACTCACACGGTTTGCTGGTACATGACATATGGTCAGTCCAAGCCTAACTGCTGCTTCAAGACGAAATAACAATGCTGCTATGTGGTTGCAGGTCTCTGACATACCAGCCATGCAGTCACAATGTGCAGACTTAATTTTGCCATTACTTTTGGTCACACAAATCCAAAGGTTATGTGGAGGGTCATTTATACGCTGTGATGGTCGACAATCAGCCTTTAAAAAACAATAACTAGAGGTTGGTTCAACTTCATGGTACAATGTTGGGCCAAGCCAACCAGCTCACAGATAAATTAAAATGGCCTCCGAAGCGATTAGTCACATTGTCCAATTTAAACTCGGGGTTTCCGTTGAGTCATTCGTTTGCGTCTAAGCTTTTGTTTGAGAGAAACTCATTTATCAACCTCGAAGATTCTTCTTCGAGTTGATAAAATGAGTGAAACCACTCGCTCGAATATTCGGATGAAAAGGGCTTTCCCCTATATTAACCACGTGAGAAAAGAACAATAGAATTAGCCAATCAAAAAGCGCGGCCAGATTCTGGCCGTGGAAAAATCGTTTGAGACCCATCTAGAGCCTTACTTATTACCATTCTGTATGGTATAAGAGCTTTTATCCTACCAAACATTTATTTTTATGTTGAGGCTTTAGCCATTTAGCTAGCTCCTATCTTTGGCCAAAAAGTGAGAGTATAAAAATGCAGTTTGGCTACAACAATATTCTTAAGAAATAATTCTTATGCTAAATGCAATTATAGCTAGGTAGCTAGCTATATACATCTTTTATTATTTTCCTGAAAACTTTTTCTGCAAATAAAATGGCTGAGCAATTGTTTTATCTGGACGGGTCGGTAACGACAGCCTGTTCCCTGTGTTTTTCACAATGAATTTTTTTTGAGAAGGTATTACGCTTTTATTCACCTGTTCAACTATGTTTAACTGTAGTAAGCGGTTAGCCCAGTGTTAACAACAGACTGTTTTTTTGTAAAAGGCTGTTATGTCTATGCGCATGTACAACGCGGTTTACCTATACTAAGGGGTCAGCCCACTGTAACAATTAATTTTTATACTTTCTCGTGAATCACACTTGTATGAATGTTCAACACTGTTTACCTGGACTAACCGCTCAGCCCTGTGTTAGCAATGGACTGTTTCTTGTGTTTTCATTTAAACAGAGTCTGCAAGAAAGTTTTTTCAAAAGGGTATTATCCCTATACGCCTGTGCAACACAGTTTAACTGTACTAAGCACTCAGCCCAATGTCACGATTAATTTTTTAACTTTCACAAAAACTTATTCCGCAAAAAAAAGTAATATTGACCGATTGTTTTTGCTATGATGAAGTAACAACGGTTTGTTAACTCTGTTTTTATTTCAGTTATTGTTGCGGAAAAATTATTTTTTTTAAAAAGTCACAACACTACAATGGTGTATGCGCTTAATCTGATTAACGACATACTGCATGCATGTACTAAAGCGCTCCACCTCACCATGTCGTACAGTATGCGGTTCTTATTAAGCGCTCCTTGGGTCACACATTGACTTGTGGCTTACCCCGGCGTTTCGACGCCGCGTTTCCCAGCTAGTCTCTTTAATAATAGCCGTATTCCGTCTGTCTGTTCGTGCGCGGAAAAAAAGTCGTGTTACGGAAACACGAAATGCGATATATAAAGGACGGGCGAACCCCGTGGATTTATCCACGGGAACCCGGCTAGTCTCTTTAATAATAGCCATATTTTGTCTGTGTGTCCGCGAGAAAAACGTCGTGTTACGGAGACACAAAATGTGATAGATAAAGGACGTGCGACCCCATGGATTTTCCCACGGGTGACCGGCTAGTCTATATTATAATACCCGTATCGCACAAAATGGTAACCGCAGTACGAGACACACGAAATGCAGTAAATAAGGGACGGGCGAACTCATGGATTTATCCACGGGCCACCGGCTAGTTTCATTAAACAACGCCAGCAATACAAACAGAGATTTTTTAAAAGGTTTTTAATGCATTCACTTTCGATGGTGCAAAGTTGAGCCAAAATTCCTTAAAAATGTTGATGTCGCTGTCCAGTACCTACTGGTTGCTTATATTTTCGGCACTATACTGTCCTTGTGAGAAAAAACAGGGTAGTTTATTTGGAAGTTAAAGAACATACGTGATAACAAGATAAATTGTCAAAATATCAATTTAAATTATGTGATTTTTACAACACCCTTAAATTCTCCTTTTATTCTCTTTCGATAGTTGTTGACATATGTCATGAATTCCAACACATGTGATTAGCATGAAAAATACTGAAAAATTACCTCTGTTTCCTGATAAGTTTACAGAACACGTCTAATTTTTAGATTGACTTGAGATATTCCTACGAAGACGGTACTAAATTTACAAGGTCTGGATTTCTTCAAGAAAAAAGTGGTGTCTTTACAGCCACTGTTGATGCTTCGGTGGCGGCTGTAGAGCTTTCTAACAGTGGCAAGGCTGGTAGATGGGTGCTTAATTTAATGGCAGATCCAAGAGGAGGTTAGGATAAATTTTTTCTTCTTCAACGAGGTTAGTGCTATTGGTTGATATGCTGAATAAAAAGTTAAACTTGTTTATCGCTGCTTCTTTTTTATCATCATTTTGCAAGAAGCAAGGATACATGGGGGTAAGGTTTCGTTATTTGTGATTGTAAGAAGCAAATAAAAGACCTGGGAGCAAGGGTGGGATTAGCTGTAACAAATTAACCTGACTCTTTTATATATTTTCTACACCTAGTCTCTCCTTCACCATTTTGTTTTGTTGTCCCACATACAAACAAGTAAACAACATAACTCCATAATAATTCTTTAAGAACTTGTAATTTTAAAACATTAACGGATATTTCTATTTGGAACACTCAGAGATCCATGGTTTTATTTCCTAGCTTTAACACCTGTTGCTTTTTCATTTTAGTGAATGTTACATCTAAAAGTAAGTAGATCTTGTGGGCTATAGCTTTAATTTACAAAAGGTCAGCTTTATTCGTAATTAGCCTGAGTGAGGTTCAGTGACAAAAACCTTTCTTTAGCGGAAGCTTTTACTTCATCATTGGATGTTGAACAGTTTAATAACTTTAGTAAGATGTTTGTTTGTTCGTTTGTTTATTTGTCTTTTCGTAAGTATTAAAAAAACATAGTCTGCTTGCTGCTTTTCTCTTTCTTCTGTGTTCAATTTTCAATTTTTGCTGGGTAATAGACAAGTAGTTTAAAGTTTCGCGCAAGTTATTCGCTTCGCGCCAAAATAGATATGCGCGAAAAGTAAGTGGATCAAGGTATACCTTGTAGATAAATACTTTCTCCAATTGTTATTTTGTAGCTGGCGTAAGTGTACGTGGAAAATTCGTGTTCGTCTCACTGGCTTTGGATAACAATCAACTCACAAGTGCAAACGACAACAATGAAATTAGCATCGTGTTAGCAAAACAGAATGCAGACGAGAGGTATCAAAGACTGGACACTAACATTGTATCATGGGTAGGTCGAACATCCATGCTTTCATAATAAACTTTGGACACAATTTTTATTGAAGACTAGCTGTTCACCTAGTCTTTTGTTGATCTCTCGAGATCCTGTTATCACAGATACAACGGATTATATTTTTTCTGGGTGAGAGCTTTCCTCCAAGGTGAGAGTAATTTAAGGGAAGAAACTTTCGCGGTATCAAAATTATTTCGAAAAGTCTGTTGAGAAATTTTCGCGGGTTCAAGAGTTCTGTATACCTCGCGGGAGTAAATACTCACGGTTTGCGATTTTAACAATAAAAATCGACATTTGATAGTAAATTATTAGACTATACAGTCAAGTGCCACTCTCACTTGACCGCTCAAGAAATTCGAGATAGCGCCGCCCAAAAATTTGAGATGCGGGATTTCAATCTTTTTAACGAGAAGCGGTATAACTCACAAGAAAGGGATGTCAAACGAATACAACCCTACTTTCGAAAGATTGAAATAGAGGTCGAACACACAAGCAAAAATTTTCATGATGGGTTGGTTTCAATGAGCGACAATTTCTGAAAAGTTCCAAATAGGGACCAAAATTAGTTAAATATAGCGAATAATTCGAGATAGCACATGTTTGAGATAACGAGAGTCAACTGGATTTTGACTAAAAATTTACGATGTGTTTTTTTTTGTCGCGAGAGTAAATTTTTGCGTTTTTCAACTTTAAGATTTTGCGCAAATAAACTTATGCGGTTGAACAACTAGGCGGTAAGCATATGACCCCTTCCCAGGCCAAGTTTTTTTTTAATTTTTGACTATTATTACTATCTCGCCTGCGAGGATAGTATTGGTTTCCAACTCGTAACTGGCTAACTATGTCCCAAATGGTCAATTGCAACGTCACAGATTTAAACTTCGTACCTAAACTCTCTAAGTACTTAGAAGTCATCTAAATGACGTTTCAGACCAAAATTGGTATTTGTTTTCGACAAAATTTGGCACAGTTAACAAAAAAAGTATGCTGAACATAATGGTGACATCATAATTTTGATTTTTGTCACCTAAATGTCATTTTAGGCCAAAATTGGTCCAAAAATTAAAACCACTTCATTTTCGACCAAATTTGGCACAGTTAACAAATAAAGTATGCTGAACATAACGGTGACATCAAAATTTTGAATTTTTGTCACCTAAATGTCATTTTAGGCCAAAATTGGTCCGAAAATTAAAACCACTTCATTTTCGACCAAATTTGGCACAGTTAACAAATAAAGTATGCTGAACATAACGGTGACATCAAATTTTTGAATTTTTGTCACCTAAATGTCATTTTAGGCCAAAATTGGTCCGAAAATTAAAACTACTTCATTTTCGACAAAATTTGGCACAGTTAACAAATAAAGTATGTTGAACATAATGATGACATCAAAACTTTGATTTTTTGTCACCTAAATGTCATTTTAGGCCAAAATTGGTCCGAAAATTAAAACTACTTCATTTTCGACCAAATTTGGCACAGTTAACAAATAAAGTATGCTGAACATGATGGTGACATCAAAACTTTGATTTTTTGTCACCTAAATGTCATTTTAGGCCAAAATTGGTCCGAAAATTAAAACTACTTTACTTTCGACAAAATTTGGCTCAGTTAATAAGAAAAGTATGCTGAACATGATGGTGACATCAAAATTTGGATTTCTGGTCACCTAAATGTCATTTTAGGCCAAAATTTGCCCCAAAAATTAAAACTACTTTATTTTCGACAAAATTTGGCTCAGTTAACAAGAAAAGTATACTGAACATGATAGTGACATCAAAGTGTTAATTTTTTGTCACCTAAATGCCGTTTAAGACCATAAACGTTTCAATTGCGCGACTTTAACCATGAATGATAGGCTGTATTTTTTGTTAGCAGAAATTGTAGAATTGGGTCGCATTGTCGATGTTTCATAGTTGTGCATTTTTAATAGCGAGATAGTTTATGCAGCGCCTGCATCTTGTTAATGTTTATTCACACTCTAATTGCTAAAATGGTTTTTTTTAAGTTTTAAACATCGCAACTTAACAATGTTAATGCAAAATAAAAGTTTCCTCTAATAATTCTTGTAGTTGACGGAAGTGCATAAAAATGCTGTCGATGTTACGAAGGCAAAAGTTGACATTATAACTTACAAGTATATTTTGTTATGTTTTTTTATTTTGTTAAGTTTTGTTTTATATTGAGTATGGGCAGTCATTTTTTGGTACCTCGAACTTTTCGGTGTCTTAGAATTCTTGACAATTGGAATACTTTCTGATCCCATAAAAAATGTAAAATTTCAGCAGTAGTATCGAGATATGTCTTTTTTCAACAGGAGCTGACTCCAGTTAAAAAAATCCCATTGTCCTGAATGACTTTTTACGACAAATTCAAAATAAAGTGGGCAGGGTAGAAGTAGCTATGGGTAAACACCTAGTTTGAGTAAAGTTCTTCTCGCAAAAATTAGCGGTACTAGACTTGTAAAATATAAAAGCGCTTTTATATTTTACAAGTCTAGTATATACCTCTTTGGGAAAAAGTATAATTCAATAAGGAAACAAAACCAAAGGTAGCTCAGATAGCTGGCTAGCTAATTATATTAATATAGAAAGGGTTGCGGAGCGGGGGACAGGATCCCCTAGGTTTGCAAGCGAAAATTTGTAGGTGCCACATTTGGTCGAGTAGTATAAAAACCAAGTCCAATAACATGGTCCATTTTATCCCATGAAACAACGGTCTTATCTTCGCCAAAGCAAAACAGGTTTAATTTCATGAAATTTGTCCTAGGTCTTCGGCATTAGCACTACTAGAGTCTGTTTCGAATGCAATATTCAATGGGCTAATAATGACGTATTTTATTTAGAACGTAATACATATATGAGAAAATGCTAAAAAATCAGTGTTTAGTTCAGGTCAAGAAACGGAAATTATTTGTATATATATCAGGAAATTACTTGTATATCAGGAAATTACTTGTATATCAGGAAATTTATTTCCCAATGTAGAAATTTATGAGATTTCCAAATCATGACATTTTTTTGTTTTTCTGGAAGTTGTTCTGATTGAACCCAAAAAATGAAAGTGATATACTGTATAATGTTTGTGTTGACGATTGCACGAGAACCGCTCCTCAGAATTTATAAAGCATCGTTAATAGAAAATATAGATGTTGATGTAAAAAAGTTTTCATATATAGAAACAGATAAATAATTTCCGTTTCTGTAACTTGACCCGCAGTGGTGTAAAAAAGTGAAAAAAGGCTTGATTTGAAGAAACATCCAGCACCTTTATGCCCACACCGTTGGTAAATGTCTACTCCCCTGGTGTCGGTGATGTGTCTTAATTTCTTGGCAAAAAATATTTAGCTAGCTAGCTACAATCACTCACGGAAAATATGACCCCTTCTTTCAAACTAGCTAGCTAGCTTAAAAATCTGTCTCAAAGAATTCTCTTTTTATGCTAGCATATAAGAGAATTCTTTGAGACCTAAATAGGTAATTTTATGCTAGCTAAGCTGCTACTGTTGTGCTAGCTAGCTTTAGGTGTGAGTGAGGCTAAGAATTAGTTTATTACATGTAAAAAAATAGTGATATACTAGCCAAAGCTACATACCCTTACTTCGTTTTCTTGAAAATGCCCTTTTGTCCATTGCGACTAGCTAGCATCAACGAAAGTTGCGTTTGAGGCGATATGTATCTGAGAAAAGACCACGTGATGTTAGTAGAAGCTGCTGACAAATCACGTGGCTAAATATTGTGGGCTGGCTTGATCTCAACTGGAAACGGCACCTATTGTCTCATCGTCTCGATCAACCAGATTTTCAGGGAACATTTTGAAGAAAGACCATAAAAACGCTGGGTAGATGAGTCAAATTATGTGTCAAAAATGCGGATATTTCAAAATGTCATGTACTAGGAGAATACGCGGAAATTCGTTACGCTCTTATATATTTATGGGAACGATGATAAATATATAAAGGGTTGCGGAGTGGGAACAGGTCCCTATGTTCGCAAGCGAAATATTTACATCATACTCCATGACATATATGGAGATACATTTTATCTATCCTCTCTATCCTCTATCCAATAGACAGTTTAAATAAGATCTTAAAAAAGTTCCCAGAGTAAAATACAATCTTGTCCCAGAGCTTCTTTTTTATTTTTTGACATATCCCTAGCCACTATTAGATTGCGAAAAATAAGCCCTGGGAAAAAATATTTACAATATGCATTCGTTTTCAAAGCGTAAAAACAGCAAACATTTTGCAGCATCATCATCATCATCATTCTCGGCTTAACGTCCGTTTTCCATGCTAGCATGGGTTGGACGGGGTATATTAATGACCCTCTTCCAATCTGATCTAGACTGTGTTAGATCTAAACTCAACTTCCTCTGTATCAAGTCTGTCCTTATAACCTCCTGCCAAGTCTTTCTCGGTCTGCCTCTGGGCTTTGCCCCAGGAACTATCAAGTCTCTACACTTTCTTACCCAATTATCCTCCTCCATTCTTTCCAAGTGCCCCAGCCAATTCAATCTTCTTATCTGGATAACATCTTTAATTCTACGGATACTTAGCCTGCTTCTTAGCTCATCTGAACTCTTTCTGTCTCTCAGACTGGCGTTACACATCCACCTAACCATTATCATATCATTCCTTTCTAAACGGTCAAGATCTTCCTGCTTCACTGCCCATGTCTCACTACCGTACAACATAACACTTCTTACACAGGCCTCATACAACCTACCCTTTACCTCAATTGACAAGACTCTGCTAGTCAACAAAGGAAGTAACTCTCTGAACTTTTTCCAAGCAGAACCTATCCTGCAAGTAACACTTCTTCCAACACCCCCTTCACTGCCCAACATATCACCTAAGTAACAGAAGTTCTCAACTATCTCTAACGAGCCACTGTTGTACATCATTAAAGATGGAAATACTTCATTCTCTATAATCTCACCTTTGCAACGCTTGCATACAAACTGAATGTCAGCTCTTAACCTTCCACCAATACTACTGCACTTCTTATGTACCCAATGCTTGCAAGTCTGACAAAAAATTGAGTTACTACCAACCCCTTTCCTGCAAACTCCACAAGGCCACTTTCCTGGTGTACACTAAATTCATCACTAAGTGAATCGTTAATCCTGACACGACTTCTAGCATTGCTGTACATAGACTGTACCATCGTAACTAGCCACTCATCCACACCTAATTTTCTCATAGCCCACCAAATAACTTTACGTGGCACTCTATCAAAAGCTTTCTCTAAATCTACAAAGGCAAAATAGAGATTCTTTCTCTTTCCTAAATACTTTTCCTGAAGCTGTCTGAGTAAAAATATTGCATCTGTAGTGCCACGCCCTGGAACAAAACCAAATTGCATCTTATCTATATCAATTCTTTCTCTAAGTAACTTATCAATCACTCTTTCAATAACTTTCATTACTTGATCAACCAACTTCAAACCTCTATAGTTACCTCTTTCTAATGCATCACCCTTGCGCTTGAAACAATTCACTATTACACTCGACTGCCACTCACTCGGAATAGCACCATCCTTTATAATCTGATTAGCAAGACTTGTAATAAGCTCAACTCCAATATATCCAGATGCTTTTACCATCTCTGCAACAATACCTGATACTCCTGCAACCTTGCCAATCTTCAATTTCCTAATAGCCTCCACTACCCATTCTGTCTTGATCTGCATAGCTGGCCCTTCTACAACATCATCATCAGACAAATTATCCTCATCCCAATCAAACTCAGTGTTAAGCAACCTCTGATAATAATTCTTCCAAGCTACCCTTTTCTCCTCCTCTGTGCTAGCCAAAACACCTTCATCATTACGTATACACTTCTCACCTACAACATCTTGATTAGTCTTCTTCATTTGCTTTGCTATCTTGAATACCTCATTGCACTGGTCTTCCCTTCTTAACACATCTGCAAATCTGTTTCTCTCTGCTTCTGATTTTGCCTTATACACTGCTGTACGAGCACGACGCTTAGCTTCTAAGTACATATTTTTACTACCACCTGACTTCCACTCTTTCCAAAGTTTCCTCTTTTCCTTTATACACTGGTCAACCTCATTATTCCATCACCAGGTCTGTCTATGTCTAGCTGGTCTTTTCGTCCACCCACAGGTATCATCAGAAGCTTCTAGAAGACAATTCTTCAAAGTAGTCCAAGTACTTTCAACATTGTCACTATCACATTGACCATTGTGGGCCAACTGCTGAACTTTTGCACTAAATTGTCTTGCTACAATCTCTTCCTTCAGCTTCCAGACTTTACGACGGGGCCTGTACTTTCCCTTGGCTTCTTTAACACTCTTCAAGATAATATCACAAACCAGCAACCTATGCTGGGAAACACACTCTTCCCCCGATATAACTTTCACGTCCTTCACCACTTTCTTGTCTGACTTTCTAACCAGGAAGTAATCTATCTGTGTCTTACAACCACCTGACTCATATGTTATCAGCCTACTCTGTCTCTTACTGAATGATGTGTTGCAAACCACCATGTCCGTTGCCATTCCAAACTCAAGCAATCTCTCCCCTTCCTTATTTCTGCTCCCAAATCCATAGCCTCCATGCACACCTCTATAACCTTCAGATGACTTCCCAACATGACCATTAAAGTCGCCGCCCACCATGACAAGTACGGTGTCTCCAAACTTTGATGTGACTGCTATTAACTCATCATAAAACTTATCTTTATCTTTCTCACTGAGTCCACACTGTGGAGCATAAACTGACAGAAAAGTGACAATCCTATTACCTATCAAAAACTTTATCACTATAATACGACTATTAACACGCATAACATCTATTACTTTTTCTACCCACTTCTCTGCAACGAATATGCCAACTCCTCCATATCCATCACTATTACCAATCCACAAAAGCTTATACCTTGCCCTCCTACCTTCCACAAATCTCACTGAAGCTCCTCTCCACCTGACTTCCTGAACACAACACATATCAACAGATCTACGTTCTAACATTTCAACTACTTCACCTGCTCTACCTCTCAGAGTACCAACATTTACACTAGCCATCCTCAACCTAGTGTTATCTACCTTGTGATGTGATAGCTGGGTAACGGTCTGACGATGCTCACACGACACCTTCACTCCTTAGAGTTCCAGTCCCGTTTACGCAGTTTGTCTGATCAACTGTTCTTACGGCCATTAATAAAGAGTTTTGGCATTGTTTTACAGCTGGATGCCCTTCCTAGCGCCAACCGTTCACAGACCGGACTGGGTGTTTTTTTAAAGTGACACCATCACTATGTGGCATTTCATGGGACTTCCACAATCGCCCCTTTGAACTAAGGCATGGTGGAGGACGTTCAACTCCTCTCTTGTCTCTTAAAGAGACCCTTCACCATAAAACATAAAACAGCATGCATAGGTTATCTTATAAGTTTAAGCACTTTTCCGTTTCCGGGTTTTTTCTGTTTGTTTAACAAAAAAATCCGAATACGCGCTTAGTAAAAAACCTTGAAAACATTTTTACACAAAGCAGAAATAAAGATTAACTGAGCGCAATGTTACGTGTAGGTGTACTCTCATAAAGCATTCTGGCTATTAGCCTATGCATTGCAGTGTCTTCAAATCTGATGAATCGAATAAAACTTCGATGAATCGAACCAAAAGCATAACGTCACAAGAACCGTGCCTGCGTCTAATTCACATTCAGAAAACAGTAAAAACAACATCATTATTTTTTACAGTTTGAATATTTTATTCTCCGAGTTAAATTATGAAGAAACTGAATAAACATACAAAAAGGATGTGTTTAACTTTTACAATAACAAATTTAAGTTTCTCTCCTAACAACTGATGTTGCAGTTTAAACATTTTACGAGGACTATTCTTTCCTAAAGCTACGGCCAACGTTTTGTTCAGGTTGTGCAATCTGTAAAATATATACAAAGAAAGAAAAAGTAGATTCAGACGCTTTATGGGTGAAGATGATTTTTTTAATCTTCACTGTTTATTTGTATCACAAAAGTCAAGAAAATCGTTAAAAATCTCAATTCATTTATTTAGCAATCCATAGTGGCCCCCAGTGGAAAGAATTGTAATTGCTGTCTAAAAGCAAAGCTATTTTTCTGGGCTTGCCACTAAAAATATTCATTATTATTATTATTATTATTATTATTAGTATTACTAGTCGATAAAGCCCGTGGAGAAATCCACTTAGGCAAAAGGTCAATGAAAAAAGGTGTTTTAGATGTTTTGCTGACGTTAGCAGTGCAGTGCAGATAAAAAAATTCGCGAAAGTAGTTTATTCTTTGTCTGTAATGTGTAGAGGTTGAAACACTGGTCAAAATAATGTACAGGATCATATGTTCTCGACGAACGCCTAAGGAGATATCAGGGATTAAAAATTTTGCTCACATCAGCAATGACCCATCAAAACCCAAAATTTTTTTTTTAGAAATTTGTATACCTGTTACCTTTATCGTATAGACCTTGAAACGCTGATCAAGAAAATGTATAGGATGATGTACTTTTGATAACCGGTTGCAGAGATATTAGGGTTTGAAGGTTTTTTGATGACGTCAATAACCCGTCCATTCCGAAACGGTTTCGGGGACCCAGGTTTGGGAAAATTACCCAAATTGGTCCTAGGTGGTACCTAGTTACCCACGCGGTTAAAAATCATTGACGTCACCACCTCGTTTCCAAGTTATTTGGCCTCAAAGTTTTAAGTGCACTGTAATGGCTTCATTAATTTAATATAGGATATTGACGTTAAAGTAGTGTTATTGACGTCGCGCCGTAACGTTATAAAATTTAACATTTGAGACATACTTTTTTCGGCAACTTCAAAAGAAAATTACGGCGACTTCAAAAGAAAATGAACACATCCACTAGTCGATAAGGCCCGTGGAAGAATGCACTCAGGCAGAAGATTAGGTTGTTTTGCAGATTTTGCTAACGTCAGCAGTGCATATACAAAATAAATTGGTGAAATGTAGTTCATCTGTTGCCTGTAATGCGTGCAGATTGAAACGCTGATAAAAATAAGTGTTCGCAAACGCATAAGGAGATATAAGTGTTTTAAAATTTTAAAATTTTGCTGACGTCAGTAAAGTCCTCTAAAGTACAAAAAAAAAATGTCTTTAGAAATTTGCACTGTAAAATCCACTTAGGCAGGAGTACATTGGAAAAGAGAATCATAACTTGTATTTTGATGACGTCTGCCAGGACCCGTCAATACACAATATTGTTTTCCTGAAATTTGTTTACACGTTGCTTCCAATGTGTAGAGCTTGAAACGCTGATCAAAATTATGTATAGAATCATGTACAACACCAACAATAACAATAAAGTCAGAAATGACACATCTCAAATATTTACATCTTATAAAGTGATTACGTTTGATTACGTTGAAAAGCTTTAATATTTTAATCAAAAGTGTCATTGCCCATAAATCTTCCATAAAAAGGTTATGAAACACATCAAATTATAGAAAAATCAGGCATTTCATACAATATAAAAAACAAAAAAGTTTTTTTCATTATCACCAAACACAATTATTACTACAATTTTAAAATTCTTAACAAAATATAGTATATTGCATGTGGTCTTTTCCCCACAAAAGTTGACACAAAATTTTAAAAAACAGCAGTTTGCAACATAAACAAAAACACGAACAACCATACCATCCTCTCATAAATTAAAATAAAGTCATAAACCCACGTAAATTGCCAATCAAATGTCTACAACCCCCTGCAAAAATAACCTAGCAATTTACATGTAGCTAGGAAGTTTAACAGGATGTCAGAAACAAAACAATAAAAAATAACTTAACACACACAATAAATTCTGAAAAAAATTATTCCACTTGTCATATTGCTTGGGTCCCCTTGTAAAGTTTACAGGAAATGTGAAAATAATTATACTCTTAATAAAAAAAAAAATACATCCTACTATCCTGCAAAAGTTCAAGTCTTTGAAAGATTTTGTAGGTAGCTAGCTAGCTTGTTACATCATAATTCGTGCTCATGAAAGAAGAGAAGTTTGGAAACCAAGGTAGCTAGCTATAGATAATTAAAAAAGAGGAATAACAACATAACTCATAGGTTAGAGCTAGCCATGGGGGATGGGGAGAGTAGGACTTGGAGGCTAACATTAGCTAGCTAACAGTAGCTAAGACACCCAGTTAAATATACTTAAACTGGGAACATTTAGCTAAAACTAAAGCTAGCTATTTCTGCTTAAAACACATATAAAGAGAAACAATAGTAATGTAAAAATAATAACATTACAGTGAGTTCAACAAACCAAAGTTTTCCGTTTGTTTGTCAGCTAACAGCTTTATGTAGCATTTTGAATTTTAGGACAAATACATTAGTTACGCGCCAGGGCATACATTAATTATGCAACAAAATGTCAACAAATATGGCTACTTGAATTTGAGGCTTTTAGGTGGCTTTTGCTGAAAAAAGGGAGCCTGCTTGCTCCAGCGACATAAAAACCAAACGTCTAAAAATATCAAAGTGATTTCAAATCGACTTCAAACTCTAGCCTTTATTTTCTACTTCTAACTTTACTTTACTTCTAGCTCCACTTCTCACTTCTTCCAACTTAACTTTTCTACTTCTTCACTTGGACTTTTTTCTTTTTAAATATGCTTTTTAAAACATTCTTTTTACTTTTTCCAAGATAAAGGGATCATTCTTTTGTTTGTTTTTTTTGGTGGCGAGAGGACCCCATTTTTCGAAAGTTAGCCGTTAAATTCAGCAAACCAAATTGAGTCGTTTTCATCACGTGATCTAAACAAAGTAAACCCGCTAGCAAAATAGACATAATTTTTTCGGCGACTTCAAAGAAAATTTCGGCGACTTTAAAAGAAAATGACGATATCCACTATGACCGTCACATACACTTCGTATTATTATATAAGATTGTCAGAAATTAAAAAAAGCTGTAGACCAAATTAAAGCTATCTTTCCTGGCTTGTGTCTTAAGTAGAAAATTTTAGCTAACGTTGCCTCTGTGCAAACACTTATTTTATTATTCAAACTACTAACCTTATTTGACATTCATCTTGAGATGATGCTATAAAATTCCAATCATTTGTTGTTCTTTGTGACGTATGGCATGAGCCGTTGTTGTTACCTAACGCAAACTTAACTTACGCAACTCATATGAACAACGCAAAACCTTTTTTAGCTTGTTTTGTTTCTTCACAGTTTTATTTGAATGATATTTTCGAATAGTGTTCTGAAAAATAGTAACCTCGTTCCCAGAACGTAGAGTAAGCAGGAAAAATTTTGGGATAACCGAGACTGAGGGAACTTGACTTATCGAGTGAAAAAAAGTGACACTTTCGTCTTAAAAAATTTAAAAATTTGATTTTTTCCCGCTGTATAGTAGAAAATAGAAAATCAATATATAAAGGGTTGCGGAGGGGCAACAGGTTCCCTATGTTCGCAAGCGAAATATTATACTCGACAGTACTATCAAGAAATTTTTTTAGCAATTTGAAAGTCCCCAAGCAACCTCGTCCCCAGGGCTCTTTTTTACTTTTTATTAATGGTTTGTCTCCAGGTTTTCTTTTTACAAT
Organism: Hydractinia echinata; assembly: GCA_030067915.1. Classification (NCBI taxonomy): domain Eukaryota; kingdom Metazoa; phylum Cnidaria; class Hydrozoa; order Anthoathecata; family Hydractiniidae; genus Hydractinia; species Hydractinia echinata. Next base: position 675,609 of record JASGCC010000160.1, read on the forward strand.
GAGAGTCGAGGTGCAGAACACTTCTGTTCCGTGCGAGTTATTAAAAATCGTGAATACGTATAAACGCATTCGTTTTTCAGCAAGTGCAAACGGCATACACGTTGCGAAAACTTTCTATAGAAAACACTACAAAAAGAAGTCCTAAGGTTTTCCCTACATAATTGTTTTTTTCTGTTTTCCATGTTTTTTGTTTTTGAACTATTTACTCTGTGCTCTCATATTGACTGAACGATTATTTGGCTAATAAGCGCTTATTAAACAGTTTGCAGAATAAGCATTCCAGTACCCAGAGCTATTTGTGATAAGCATCGAAAAACATTTTTCATTTCATATCATATCAACAACAACATCAAGAACAGTGCACAGTATACACTGACCCGCAATGCAGCGTCTTTGAATTTGCTAAATTAAACATCGTTTCGAGTTGGATTTCTTTGTTACGTTTCATCAGATAAAGCCAACAACATTAAAAATGACATTCTTTTGTTTTTTTGCTAAACTAAGTTAAACAGAAGAAAGAAAGGGTATAAGAAAAGACAGTTTTAAACATATCTTTACCGGCGAGCATATTTAAAGTTCTTTACAATTTTTGTTAAAAAATATTTCTTTACTAAAACTATCTATTACTATAGCCATCGTTTGTAAGTACTGTTGGGTAATCTAAAATATAAAAGACATGATTTTATTGTAATGTAGAGAGAAATAAAAAGCAGGTTCGGAAGTTTGTTGGAAAAATTTGTTAGCTAGCGATATAAAAGAAACATTATAAGAGAATTAGTTTTTTACCTAAGAAAGTAAAAGTAATATCGTTACAAACCTGAGTTCACTGTTTTTCTTTAAACGTAATTCGAGGAGCCATCATAAAACTAGCCAGGAGACCCAGCGTAATTTTTCTTTCCACCGGGAAATCGGAGTAGTTAAGGTGGGAAAAATTACGCTGGGTCTCAAACGATTTTTCTGCGGCCAAAATCTGGCCGCGCTTTTTGATTGGCTAATTCTATTGTTCTTTGCTCACGTGGTCCATGTCGGGGAAAGCCCTTTTCATCCGAATATTCCAGCGAGTGGTTTCACTCACCCTAACAAACATTAGTAAACTATAAAGTTTTTACCAGAGTAAGATGTGGCCAAGCTTGGTAAACAACTCACAGATAAGTTAAAATGGCCTCCGAAGCGATTAGTCACATTGTCCAATTTAAACTCGGGGTTTCCGCTGAGTCATTCGTTTGCGTCTAAGCTTTAGTTTGAGAGAAACTCATTTTATCAACTCGAAGAAGAAAGCTTAGTTAACTAGGCTATAATAAAACACGCAAAAATGATAAACTTTATTAATATTATTTTATTTTCCTCTGCTCACATGACAAAACTTTATAACTTTCCTCAGCAGTTTTTATTGTTTACGTTTTTTTTCCTTTCTTCTTCTTTGAAAGAAGAAATTTTGAACGTCGTAATCGATTTCCAATTTTGATTTGCACATTTCACGCCGAAAAGTCACTTCAGACGTACGCAAAAAATATCTTCTTTGAGATACGCCAGTAGGTAAAATACTTTTTAATCTGGAGGTCATAAGCAGAACCGGACTAAAGGTCATAAGTTGACACCTGACTAACTTTTTAAAATAGTTCCTTGGTAAGAAATATTTTCGCTCGCTTAAATGGTAAATGGGCTTCGCTCGCTAGCTTAGCTCCGCAAAAATAATACGCGCTTAAATGCCAAATGGGCTCCGCTGCGCCGGCTCGCTGGCGCTCACTTTCGCTTCGCTTCGCAAAAATATGTTTTCAATGTCTTATAAATGTGAGCTGAATAATTTTTTATAATCAACCCAGTTGATAATACTAGGTTTAAAATTGGGTCAAAAATTAGCATATTGCTTAGCAACCTTCAGTCCGTATATCTACGTTACGCTACCACCCTTCCCTTAGCTAGCAACTTTCCCAGTTGAACAATGGCGAAAGTTTTCGCAGAAGCAATATATACTGCGTTTAAACAGCTATATCATGTGCTTTAGCATGATAAATTCACTACTGATGAACATGATCCGAAAAGGTCCAGGTCTTGTTCACATTTCTCAAACTGTGTCGGTAAAAGCTAGGTGCTAAAAACAACTAAGAAACTTGTGATCAAGAAAAGCCTTAGCAATTTAATGCCTGATCCAAGAGAGAGCTTAATATAAATTTTTATCATTTAAATGTGATAACGAACCCCCCACCCCTTGTAACGCATCGTAACAAATCTAGTACCAACCACCACCCTTGTTACGTAATATTTCGTTAGCATATATTTAAACACAAGATGACATTTTTGGTACTTTTGTGTAAGTCCAGAGGTAGATCATACAGTAAAATAACTAAAAATATCCGTCATACATAAAAATTATCTGTTAGATAACAAAATAGCTCTGCCCCTCCACCCCCTTAAATTTTCGTAACAGTGGGTAATGAAAATGATCGTACCCCCACCCCTTAGGCGTTACGTAAGTATTGAATTGCCCCTAGCTACATAATTTTCTTTGGTTCTTACGTTTTCAGCCGTAAATCCTTTTTGTGGTGTTTTCAGACACAAATTTTGTTACGAAACGTGACATTTTTCTAACTAGCTTACATATGTCTGGTGTGGCTAAATTTTGCACAAGTGCGATGTGTCTAGCTAGCTATAATGACAGACCAACAAAACTTTAAACTTGTTGTTAAGTAGTGACATCAGTTGTTGAAAATTGAAAGATGCATTTGGCTGGTCTGACCAAAACTACACTATTTGAAGAGCACTTGTTTTTTTATGTAGAAAAATAATAAATAATAAGAGCTAGCTACATGTCTTTTCTAATCCAGCTAAATTGCTAAAAGTCATGTTTTTTACTAAGCTTTAAAAAAAACCTTTATTTTTATTTAAATTGTGAACAATGGAAATCTGCCAAAATAACTTATTTCATAAAAATATTTACTGTTTGGCTCACCGTTTTTTTAGCCAATCTTCTTAAAAGATTTCATCACTATAAAATATAGTTTCAGGGTGAACAAATAATAACTTGGTTTGAAAAAAAAACTGTCTAAAGTCAAGCGTTGAAAAACATAAACAACCAAAAGACATCGTCTGCGCCATGTGAAGAATGAAGACTCGATCAAGTTGTTTTTACTAGCTGCAGAAATTGTAACAGCGAGAAAAATCATTAATTATTTATAGTAACCAATATACTGGTTATGAAAAGCAGCCTGTACCAGCGTCTTGTTTAGCCGTCAAATAAGCGCTAGCGACTCTGACATAGGCAACAAACCCTGGCGGATATTGGCCGCAGGCCTCGATGTCAAAAAGGCAAAAGCCCCTGGGGACGAGGTTAGACAAATTTATCAACTTAAAGAAAAGTAGCTAATAACAACAAACAATTTTTAATTTTGTGTTTCAATTATTCATATATTTTTTAATAAAATTACCATATTTGTTCATAATTACAATTGTTATAGTATGTCCGTCAATTGATTTTTTTTTTAAATTTGTAACCTTTCTCACAGAGCTGGTAGCTTAGTGGTTGACTACAGTGTAACAATTGCCAACGCCAGTGTATGTGGAAGCACTGACAGTACGAAATGTCTTCAAGATATTCAATCTAAAGTACGAGCGGAAACCGATAACGGAAGTATTACAAGTGGAGATGTATCGGGAACATTCAATCCGAATGCTATTGAAATAGCAGGTATCAAACCATGAACTTGTCCTTTAAAAGAGAGTGGTTTTTGTTGGATATGCAGTTCTGTGAATTGTTCCAATTTTCATATTGTATTTTATAACGTGTTTTCCTTTAATTGCCTGACAAGAGTTATGGAAATATGGTAATGCTTCTCTGTCACAATGACTTTAGAAAAGGGCCTTCTTCATCAGTCTTTCGTAGTTTTGGAGGGGTGTTAATTGTTAGGGGGTAGAACGTATTGCAAAGATCCACTGAATGGGGAGTCTAATTACAACACAGGAAGGGAATTACTTAGGAAAGACTACTGTCATAATTTTAAACCTATAAGAAAGTATTTATGTTATACCAATATATTAGCGTTACAAAAACTAAAAAATGGAAAGTATATTTCAAAATGACGCCGATTTATCGATAGCTATCAGACGCCTTAAACTGTTAATCTATTTTTAGCCTATGACGTGTGCACATCAACACCAGGAACGTTCTGCGATGTCGACGCATATTGCGTCGCTTATCGTGATAAATTGTCTTTTGGATGTTCATGTAAAGATGGTTATACCGGCACAGGTTACGTTGGAAAATGTGAAAAAGATGGCGGAATAGGTACGCAAATTTTATTTCTTACAAAGGAAAGTTTTTCAAAGTAGAACATTACGAAGAAAATGCGGGGACATTTTTTCATAGGCAGAGATTTAAAAAAACGTCTCCTATATCAAAAAGCCAAAAAGGCCCTGGGTTAAACAAGGTTAGAGAAAAAGTAAAGAAAAAGACGATTAGTAGCCAATCTCATGGTACTTGCTTAAATAATTTATATTGGAACTCCAATTACTAAACTCCATAAAATTGGCCAAATGTAATTTTTCTTTTGCTATTCTTTAGAAACTTCCAATATGCTGATCTTAATTCTCTCAGTTGTATCATTTGTGTTCACTATTTGTTGCTTTGTTGGCGGTTGGTACTGGTTCAAGCGAAAAGAAAACCACGAACGATTGCGGAAGGAGTTGCGCGTAGATGAGTTTAAAAATGCAACTAAAAAACGCAAAATTAGTCTTTCTGAACGCCTCCGTAAAAGGTGAGATTTGTGAATTTATTATATACAGATCAAGACACGTGTTTTTTATAAATAAACGCATTTTGTATAAGAAACGCAGCTTGAATGTTTCTTAACTTTTAAGATTTTAAAATTTGTAATCAGATCACTGTTTTATACCTTTAGAATTCTTTTTAGCAAGAGATCTATCTATCAATTTACTTTTTCAATATTCGCAATATTTTGAAAGTTAGCACTTGAAAATACATATAGTCTGAGACTTTTATAAGAAACATTGTCAAGACGTGAACCCTATTCGCAGTAATTTTCATATACGCGCAAAAATCTAGTCAATACGCGAATTATTTTATGACAGCATGGGGGGGGGGGGGGTTGTTGGGTAAAATTTCATAGCTTATTGTATGAACACAGAAACATAATAAAGATGACGAATAAAACGAAGGTAAACTTTTAAAATTTCTTTCAGGTCAACGAGGAAGATCCTTCTACCACCTACAATAAACCATGATGCCACATTTGATTTATACCATCGGCAATAATTGATACCTACCGTCACTCTTCGGACCATGAATATAGACAATTTTTATAAAAAAAATATTATAGGTCAAATTTTTGATATTTTGGATAACAGAATACGACGCTATGATCTACATCCACGTACAACGTCCATTCTCCAACAATAGATAACTGCATTTGATCTTTACACCTCAGGCGAAGAACACTTTAAGTTGCATAAACTAAATTTAAATTTTTTAAAAAACTTATAAAGGAGAGGTGAACAAAAAATTATTTTGTGGCAGCCAGAAAATAAATTTTAAGCGAAAGAAATTTTTTTTTAGATTTCTAAATCCTAAAATCTAATAAGATAACAATAACAAATAAATAACTGTATTTCACGACTAAGTATCTATATATCTTCCCTAACAACAATTTTACAGAATTTTCATGTAGGTTTTTGGATGTACTTACCAGTAAACATCAAAAATAAGATCTTTGACTTAAGATAACCAAGAATATTTTCCGTACTATAGTAGAAACAGCATTTTATAGCCTTCGTTTAAAATTCTTTGAACTTTATCTGTCATGACCAGCAACAATATTTTTTTCATGTTTTGAGTTTAAGGTGAATTTCCATAATAGAGCAGCATTAAGGCGGGTTTCCACTCAAAAGAATGTGGTCGAATCGATCGACGTCGTTCGAATTGCATTCGACCATGCCTCGATTGATGGCGATTCATTCAAATTTATTTCAAAACAATAACACAAATTTGATACGAAATAATGATATTGAGCATGTACTCAGATTTTCATGACATAAATACAATGAACAATTCTCAGCTATTTGCCTGCAAACTCTTTGCTTCATGCGACTTTATTTGAAACTTCTTGAGGAAATGACGTAAGACACCGAAATCCGCGAACTTTTTCTACAAATGCTATCTCAAATTTTTCAACATTCATCTGTGAATAATCACTTGCCGGTGTTGCATTTTAAGCAGTTTCATCTTTTAGCAGTTGCTCGTGTAAAATAGTGTATTGCTGTTGCTGCATCAAATATGCAATTAAATTTTCGCTTGTTAAAATTTTAAAATGTGATTTTTCACATTTCCCCGCTTACGTGAAATCAATGATCTCATTGGATAAATTTCAATCGATCGACGAAAAAGTAGAAAGCAATCCTACTTTCAAATTCGATCGAATTCGACTCTAGCAGTCGAATTCGATCGAATTTGATCATACAATGTTCTATTTTTAATAACAGCGATGTAATCGACGTCGATCGATTTGATCACATTCGTTTGAGTGGAAACCTGCCTTTATGTGCCGCTGCGATTACATCGCCCGGGCGATTTGCTTGTGCATGCGCAATAGACAAACAACGTCGCTGATTCAGAAATTTTTGTGATCAAGCGATAGAATAAAGGTCCCTCTTTCATTAAACTTTGTGAGGAAACTTTTGAGCGATACCAAAATCAGATCACTTGAAATTAAATGATTACATCACATTACATCACCCTTTACATCGCTTGCGGCATTTAAAAACAAAATGGCATATGAACTTAATGGAAATCACACAAGCGATACAATCTCGCATCACATTATGCGCTCAGGCGCAAATATCTGCTCTATGGAAATTCACCTTTATAATGAGATGGCGCCAAATTTAATAATAAACAGACCCAACCTCGTTCCCAGCGCCTGTTGTCTTTTTTCTATAACTGGGACGGCGAGACGAACATGGCCCTGGAGGAGGCCTCGTCACGTGACCCTCCAATACACAGTTTTTCTGTGTGTAATATTTAATGAGATTTGTCTCAATGAACCAAAGTTTTATATATAACCTTGCAGAGCTAAGCGAGATCGGCGTTTTACGTAACAGATATGTGTGTGGCGAGTTGGTTTTGATTCCTCTCATACGCAACACACAAACTGCTCGCATATTGCCCTTGATTGTTTTCCAAATGTATAAATATACAATCATGTTATTTAGGCTGCTTACTTGAAGAAATTCAAGCAATTTAGTTATGTGTATTTTACTGAATTGGTTGGCTAGTAAGCACTGTGTTGCAAAACTTGTAGCTAGGGGAAACTTGGAAATTGGGAAATCATTTGCCCACCTGACCATAGCACTTCGTTGGTTCTCTAAGGTGCAAATATGGCTACATAATTTTCAAATGGTCAAGTTATTCTAGGTGCCTGACTGAAGGTAGCTAGGCAGAAATTTAACTTTATATTAACATTTATATTTTTTATTCATTTTGGCTGATTTGGCTTATTTACTGTAAGTTCATATCTGTGTCTGCATTACTGCTTTTATATGATGACTAAGATTTTGCTGTATGAATCCCAAAGTTTCTTTTTTTATTATTATTTTGCACAAAATTTATTTAAACAATAGTTAACTGGAACTGAATTCGTATATGGTCGACTCACTGCTTGCAGTTATATTGGGTGAAAAGGGCTTCAAAAAAGTATTTACTTTAGGAGTCTTCTTTGCTTTTACATTATGTGGCCTTAACATTTCCAAAAATTTGTATTTCTAAAACTGGTGTCATGGATTTAGGCATCAGTGATCACAATTTAGTTTATGTGATCAGAAAAGTCAAAAGGCCAAAATTTGAACCTAAAACTATCAAGGTTCGTAGCTACAAGAACTTTAGTGAAGAGGCTTTTCTAAAGGACCTCAGGAATTTAGACTGGTCATATTTTAATAATTATGATGACGTTGATGAAGCATGTGAGAAACTGAATAAAAATGTTAAAACAGTGGCTGACAAACATGCCCCTTTCAAAACACATAGATTTTCCGGCCGTGTTGAGGCATGGGTCACTGATGAATTAATAATAGCCATCAAAGAAAGAGACTTCTTAAAACGGAAAGCGAGTACTATAATGACGTTTTGCAGGACTTTCAAAAACGGCCAAAACAACTTTGGAAAACCCTAAAAAAACTGGTTCCTGATAAGTCAGGCAATACTACCTCAATAAAACGAGTAGTCCAAAACGATGGTACAGCAACATCTCACCCAAAAGAAATTTCAAACACATTCAATTCATTTTTTGTCAGTGTTGGTGCCAAACTAGCCTCAAAATTTTCTTCTAGCACTACTAATGTTAATCCACCTGTTAGCAGACACGATTTTCGGTGGGCTCCTATTGAGACCAAAAGTGTCGAAAAAATAATTAGTTCACTAAAACTTAATAAAGCTACAGGCTTGGATGGAATTGGTTCGCGACTGCTAAAAGCAGGTTCGTCAGTTTTAAGTATTTATTTATCAAGTCTTTTCAACAAATCTTTATTTACTGGTTATGTACCTAAATGTTGGAAGACTAAAAGGGTCTCGCCTATTTTTAAAAGTGGCAATAAAACAGATCCTACTAATTATCGGCCTATCTCCATTCTGCCAATTCCTATGAAAATTTTTGAAAAGTTAGTGCATGAGCAAATGTCTCATTTTATTTCTGAGCACAACTTCTTAAATGACAGACAGTCCGGATTTCGAAAACTCTTTTCCACAGAAACTGCAGTAGTCGATGTCTCTGATTTTATTCTTACTCAGCTCGATGTGCTGTGCTCATTGACCTTAAAAAAGCTTTTGACACTGTTGATCATAAAAGCAAGCATCTCTGATGCCAAAACACCATAGCTGTATGGTGTTTTGGCATCAGAGATGCTGCCTTTGACTGGTTCGAGTCCTACTTAACGGGCCGAATGCAGCTGACTCTTGTAAACGACACAAGATCAGATCTGCTTCATGAAGACGCTTTTTCTTTTGTATATTGATGACTTAAAATCTGTCATCAATTCAAACTACCACCATCTATATGTAGATGATACAATAATTATTTCATCCCATAAAAACTTGGATACCCTCCTAGGTCTCCCAGGTCGAGTTAGAACTTTCGCAAGTCGACCTCTGGCTGAATAATAACAAAATGACTACACGCTTTTTTTTTTATAAGAATAGTGTTTTTTCGTTGAGGGTGAAGTATTCTTATGATTTGGCAAAATATGAGGGTGAAGTATTCTTAATGTATTCTTATTTTTCAGAGTAAAGTTTCTGTCACATGTATGCACGCACAAGAACAACTATTTCGCGACAGCTGAATACGTTTCTTTTGAATGAGATGTTCACATATATTTTTTAGTATACTGTTACGCATTTACAGCATGTTTAAGTTTTTCTCCCCAGAGATATTAATCAAACCAAATATAACAGGTTAAAGATTAGTCTCATTTTGATTTCCCTAATTTTTTAATTAACTAACAATTTTATTCTAAGCAAACTCACCCTGGAAATGTTCTTAAGATATTCTTACAATTTAGGCAATTTTCACCCTGATATTCTTATAGAAGTTATTCTTATAAAAAAAAGCGTGTATTAATACGGACAAAACTGAAACAATCTTTTTCGGCAACCACAGCCAGTTAAAAAAAGTTGAGAACAAAACTATCAACTATATGGGTATTCCTTTGAAGAGGAGCGAAAAAGTTAAATATCTCGGGGTAACATTTGATCAAAAAATGCAATGGGAAGAGCACATTAATGACATAAATAGAAAAATACTAATTAAATATTCTAAAATTAGAACCATTGCTTCTTGTTTAACACCTCACACAAAAAAACTTTTAATTAATGCACTTTTCATGCCATATTTCAACTACTGCTACTCGGCATGGGCTTGTGCCACCCAAGGTAGATTGGGAAAACTAGAAAAAAATTAAAATGTGTCCGTACTAGTCCAGGAGCTCATAACAGAACTTTAGGTCCCATTTTCTACAAAAGGTTTGACACTCTAAATAGGTTGGTAGTATCATGGACAACAAAAATCACATGGTCAGCTGACCCAATTTGGGGGCGTTTGGGTCCCAGGCCCCTAAAATTACCCTAATTCGAGACTCCTATTTGGTCCCATAATTCTCAAAGCTTAAAAGTTAGTAACGTGTGTCATTATATGAGAGAATCTGAAAAATGATAAAGCTTACCGAAAAATTGGGTCTTAAGACTGGGTCAGACCCCCCTCAAAAACCATATTTAGGACCTTAATTTGTCCCCATAAGCTACAAACTCCAAATTTTGCACAAACATTCTCTAACATAGTGTAATGTCAGTGGTCATAAAGCTGACCAAAAATTTGGGTCTCTTGGCCTAGTCAGACCGCGTCTCGCCCCAAATCCCTATTTTAAACAGCTTTTAGAGGGTGAAAAAAACCCAGTGACTTCAAAGCCCAAACTCAATATTTGTGTTCTATACTGACTATGTAATACATAAATGGTCGAGCTTACCTAAAAATGCGGTCCTATCAGCAGGTCAGACAAAGGTCTAAACAGGAACTCAAATTAGACCTCATAAGGTACAAACTTAAAATTTTGTAAGACTATTGTGATTTGGCAAAAAGCAAACCAAAAATTACGGTCTCTTGATCAGGTTAGACAATAGTTAGTGATATCAAATTAAAAAAGAAATGCTCTGATAGCATTTAATAAAATATAAATATGTACAACAGGTTATAGCAGCATGATTGATGTTGTTCTGCATCAGCATCTAAAGATGAGAAATGTCATTCAGTCATAAGATCTAGTTTAAACTACAATACAACATTAAAAAATATTAAAATGGTTACTCAGTTCTAGAATATATGACATTGAATCCTATTCTGTAAATTTTTTGTCATATCACACAAAAAAAATCTAACCTTAAATTATCATTACACGTCTTCGTCACTAGTTTCGTCATCACTGTCTGAATCGTCATCACTTGACAGTTCATCAAACCCTTCAAAATCTTAAGGAGAATGAAATACTTTTAATATTTAAAATAGCGGCGGCAGTAGCGGAAATAAAGAATTGCTTCCGAGTAATAATTAAAAAACTAAGTGACTAGATTGTAAAACTTAATATCCAACATTTTACCTTCTACTTCTCTGGAGAATCCATAATAATTTTCATTGCTGGTGACATCTACCGCTTTTGGAGACATTTCGCCTTCGTACCACTTAATGATATAGCTGCCATCTTTCAGCAGCCAACCCATGTCTTCAGGAAGGTGATTTGGAGGCTCGGACGTTATTGATGACATCCATAACTGTGCAACATACTTTGTTCGATAAATCTTTTGACGCAACACTCGTAAACAAGGTGGTAGAGAACTTCCATCAAACTTTTTAACACAGGAAATTGCTTCATTTTCTCCTTTTGGTTTATACTTTTCCAAAAACATTACCAACCTAGCTTCATCTACAGATGATATATTCCTTTTTCCATACATTCTGCATACAAATTTTTCCAACGTTGCAAAAGCGTCATCTGTGACATCAAGATTTGTTCCTAGCTGTTTAAATACATCTTGCACACTTTCATTTTTTTCTAGTAGTTTGAAAGGTCGGATTTTTCCTTTCCTACTAAACGATGCTGTATAGTCACATCCAGTGAAAGCATGGTATGCTGGCAGGGCCATGCAAGTATTTTTGCCCAATTTCTGGTATATTTGATTAATACTTATGTACCTTAATGTATTTTTAGTGTAAACACCGGTTTCCATCCAAATATTCAAGCTGTCAGGTAACTTACTAAGGCAGCCAAAAGCAATTATCAGCACGTCAGTATCTATGGTTCTTATCACAACGTTTGCTGGTGTTTGAATCGAAGATAGGTGGTACAAAATTCTGGAATCAGCTTCTTCATGAGTTGAAAACAATTTAACGATCTCGGTTTTGACCACGATCTCTCCTTCAACTCTAAACATGTAGCAGGTATCATTGCGATTCATTATGACTGTTTTGTTTCCAAGTACTGTTGAATGCATGTTGTTTTCCCAAAAGAAGGCTAAGAACTCCACCAATGCTGCTTTGAAGTGATCATTTCTCAATGCATTCAACCAGTTTGAAGGTCTTTTTTGCTCGGGTCCAGTTATCTGATAAGCTCTCAGTAGATAAGTCTCATGTCTCTCAGTACATCGCAAATCCCTTTCACAATCCTTGATACTCGGGTGTACCATTTTGTCTAGAACAAAATGTATGATGTTTCCCTTGCTAGCACAAACCCGTTTCAAAATGAATGTTGCCAGAGCTCCAAATGTTGCTGGAAGGTCAACAAAAAGATGTAGGAAAAACATTCCATCAATTATGTTAACATCGACGCGATTTGGATCGTCAGTTTTTACTTTTGCTTCTAACTCGTTCAATAATTTGACTTTAGGGGTCTTTTGTCCAAGAGATAAAGGGACAGGTGTTAGAGGATACTTCAGTACCTCTGCCATATCAATTTTCCTTTGTAGCGAATGGTACAAGATGCTACCAAACAAATCTCTCATCATCGTTACAGCAACCACTTTGTTGTCAGCAGCTTTAATGTTATACTTCGTTCCCCCAGTTGCAAATGTGTGTAATGTTTGTCTTCGTATAGGTTTTTCGAATCTTGCTGGATCTTTAGAACATTCGTCAATAAATTTATCACGTGCTTTGCTTCCAACACTAACGATGTTGAGCAAAAACTTTGTTGTGTCTGGTGAGGCTGCTTTTCCTGATGCTATATTAAAAAGATATTGTTTTTCAATAGCATCGTTAAATGGATTCATGGTTTCCTTGACCATGTTTATAACTTGATGTAAATCTTTAGAATTTTGTCGCATTCTGCTGGCCTTTAAATCTTGAGACACGTCTTCCTGTGTTGTCATCCCCAAATTTTCAAACACGTATGACACAATACTTGTTCGAATATAATGACTTTGTGCCCATCGTTGACGAGCAGAAATAGAATTTGTTAACGCTGATATACCTTTTCGCTGACATGCAGCATCTGCATTTATCGTTTGCTCTAATGTCAAGTCGATTGGTAATCTTGAGAATGACTTTTGGGTTCTTCGACTTGAGAGAACCTTTTTCAATCACACCAGCTTCATTTAGGATATGCGGACCACCAGATTGAGCGATGTACTTGCCAAATGCGCTAAACATGGCCATCTCTACATGGAATGCACCTAGAGCGACAAATATATTGTCAAACTTTGAAGATTCTTCTGCTTGAAGTTGCTTAGCCACTTTTGGCAATCGCAAGATCATATGTTACTGAAATGTTTTTTTTACCACATTCATTCACAATCGCCTGTGCACGTCTCAATGTTTCTGCTACTACAGCTATAGAAGTTGGAGACTGATTAATTTGTGGCAGGTACCAAACTTTTTGCAGTATGTTGGTATTTTGAAAAATTATAGAATTCCAGCCAACCCACATTGGTGTAGTGTCGGGTGGAACATAAAAATCCATCATCCACAAGGTATCATACATGCGTGCTTTGATATATGAAAGGGGTTCTGACGCCCTTCTCTGGTCATCTAGTGGAAGCATTATTCTTGTTAACATCTTATGTCTAATCCTACAGCCAGAAATGATCTACGTTTTTTCTTTCCAGATAGCTGAGAATTGCCAAGGGTAGAATCGTCATCTTCTTCCAATGATTTGTCATTATTTTGTGACACAACTTGGTACGCTATCCCAACAGTATCATGCAAGGTATCCTTTCCACTTAAAGTTTCAACAAATCTGTCAAAGTTGTCCAATGCAACGCCTGTTCCAAGACTTGACATTAGTTTCATACCATGTGGTGTGGCATTCCCGGCCTTTGTTGATGTTAAATTAAATTCTGTTTCTAGTTCTTCGATAATGCTATAGCTAACAGAGTGTCCAAGTCTATTTAACATTTCGATCACTTTTTTGCTTCCTGTAATGCTTTTCACTGCCAGTCCAAGCTGCAAATGTTTTGCAGGTTTTTTTTTTCCTGATGTTGCAGCAAATATGACATCGTCAGCAATACTTTTTATGCGCCTCTGCTTCTGATTTGACTTTACTTTGCGTTGGTCAGGACCACCAATAAGGTAACTGAAAAATTCAATTAATTCATTTGGTGCCTCAACTTCACCTTTTTTTATATCTGCAAATGTCACTTCATCGGGTATAAGGCATTTTTCAATTTCCATTATGGCAGACCTTAATACAAACGCTACATCTCTAATCTTCGCTTTCAATTTTGTCTTCATCGAGTACTCTTTACTGAAAGCTTCTTCTTCGGAAATGGTGCTGCAGAATATCAAGTTTCCACGTCTTGTTTTCCCCTTCATGATTTGTATACTTTCTTTGTAATGCTTTAATAATTTTTGCTCAAGTTTTGCTGAAGACGATTCAATATCTTCGAATGCTTCATTCCCGATTTCTGCTAGTAACATCTGATACTGATTTTTTATCTCGCTGAGTAAGATAACATCTTTTTCTTTTAGGATGTGATCATCAATATAAGCACAAACACCTTCAAAAGCCTTTCAGTGAATCCCTCTTGCAGTATGCCAGGATGTTTCAAGTTTTTGTCTTCCCATCCCTTTTTCATTCCTCTCTTGTATTACCAATGGTGTTTTTTCGGCCTTGCTTTGATAACTGACCCTGCACATTCCATGGTAGTATATTTCTTTGCTTACAAAATCTTCATTTCCGATTCGCACTAACATAGGCTTATCTTCCAACCAACGTGCATATTTTTTATATTTTCTTGAAAATTCTCTGTAGATGCTGCATTTAATTTTTGCTTTAAATCTTCTTTTCCTTTCGCATGCAGAAAATACATATCTTTGAAAACACTCCTGTTGAAGATGATTGCACTGTTGTGGAAATTTTTGAACGGGTTAAAGGGACAGCTTTAGATACTTTCTTATCGTTGGGGAGATTTTTTCTCTGTGTTTCAGACAATGCTATAAATCTTTTGTAACAATTTAAATGGAATCCTTGAATTTTATTCACAAAGTCAGGAAGTTGCGTATCCTTGTACTTTAGATTTCCATTTTTACGTGTAACTAAGATAGATTTGCACTTTCCCAGGGTTTCCATATTGAAGAGATTTATTTTGCCAACTTTGTATCCATCAGCACACAGCATCGTTCTAAAAGTTACAAAATTGACAAAAACGGTTTTCATTGTGGTGAAAAGAAGGTTTTACGGAAATTTAGGTGTTCCGATTAAGCAGTGATTTCAAAAACATTAAATATATTGTATAAATACAATACGCCATGTCACTTAAATATAATATACAAAACAACAAAACGTTAATATGAAGATATATTGTAATTCTTCTGTAAATAGCGTAAAAAATCAGTTAATATAATTAGAACGTAAAAATGTACAAAGGAATTAATATTTACAAGGCTTCAACATAATCTAACAGGTTTGTAAATCAAAGAAGGTCTCATTTACATTAAAGCATCTTCAACTTACCATCACTGTCAGTATTTCCATTTGCATTTAAATCGTCATCTACAGTAGCTACAACATCTGCAAAATATCACAATAATAACTTGTTATTGGTTATCTTAAATTAATATATTCTAATTAATTATGTTTTCCTCTTACCATCGCTTTCATTGATCTTATTGAATATTTCTTTGTTCGAAAATTCTACGAAATGAGAAATTCAATCAATGAAGTAAAAATTGACAAAATATATGTTTAAAAAATTTAGTTCAACAACAGACTATTAAAACTTTTTCTGACTTATCATCCGAAACTGACTACAACATACAGTAACTAAAAACTTGAAATAATTACATATATCTTTACCTGCCATATCTTCTATCTATCACATTTTATCTACAGTTTCTAATTTTCTATATTTGATAGTCTAATATGCAAATATCCCGGTAATTTGTTCACGTTTTTACTTCACTTGCTTCAGAATAACTGCTTCTCTTAACTTTTTTCTTTCACTGTCTGGTTTGTTATGTCGGTTTCCTGTTGTATTTGGACGAAAACGTTCTATTCTATTTAAAAAAATTCTAAAATTAAGTTAAGGCCCTGAACACATTGGAAATAAGACAAATGTTTTTCTATTGCTTCTCCTCCGCATTAAAAATAGAGATATGGGGCGAGACGCGGTCTGACTAGACCAAGAGACCCAAATTTTTGGTCAGCTTTATGACCACTGACATTACACTATGTTAGAGAATGTTTGTGCAAAATTTGGAGTTTGTAGCTTATGGGGACAAATTAAGGTCCTAAATATGGTCTTTGAGGGGGGTCTGACCCAGTCTTAAGACCCAATTTTTCGGTAAGCTTTATCATTTTTCAGATTCTCTCATATAATGACACACGTTACTAACTTTTAAGCTTTGAGAATTATGGGACCAAATAGGAGTCTCGAATTAGGGTAATTTTAGGGGCCTGGGACCCAAACGCCCCCAAATTGGGTCAGCTGACCATGTGATTTTTGTTGTCCATGATACTACCAACCTATTTATAGGGTCAAACCTTTTGTAGAAAATGGGACCTAAAGTTCTGTTACGAGCTCCTGGACTATACCTTTCTTGGGAAAGAGAGGGAATATTCACTGAATAATTTACTCATTAAAAACAATGCCATGTTAGTTTTCAAAGCCATGGATCACATTGCTCCTGATTACATGCGTTCAAAACTCCATTTGGCAAAAAACTGCCACAATCATCAAACAAGAGGAGCTTCAAAAAACAGGTTCACACTTCCCTTGGTCAACACGGAATTTGGCAAAAAAGCCCTCCCGTTTAGAGCTGCAAAAGTGTGGAATAATCTTCCAGACCAAGTGACCTGTAATGGAAGTCTGCTTTCGTTTAAGACTTCCATCTCTAATGTATTTGGCAAATTCTAATGGAGATCACTTTTTAATTTTTGTTTTTAATTCTTTTTCTTTTCAATTTTCACAGATTATAAAATATGTTACTATGTTTGATTGAGCTGAGGCAGTCTAAGGTTTATCATTTTTTTGTTTCTCTTTTGTTCTAGTGGCCCCCAGTGGAAACAATCCACTAACTATAGGTTTTTGTGATTTTCTGGGCTAGTCACTTTAAATATTTATTATTATTATTATTATTATTATTATTATTATTATTATTATTATTATTATTATTATTATTATTATTATTATTATTATTATTATTATTATTATTATTATTATTATTATTATTAAAAGCCACCCATTACTGATAAATTCTGTTTTTTTCTTTTCCTAATGACATGTGTTTAAAACGCCATATAGATTTTTTATTTTTCACTCAACAAGGTCACATTTTATTGCACACACAGATATACAAAAACAAGTTTTTTTTGTTTAAAACATAAATAATCCAAAAATTTTATCAAAAGCCTTATGGCTGGTTTGAAAATTGAAATCGAAAAGTCCACATATGATCTGTTTTGTCGATTCAAATCATGTATCATGTATCACCGCCTTTAATGGTTTAGAAAGAATTGGTAAACGACTTTACCAACAACAAAGTATTGCTACCTTAAAAGAACAAAATGTTTGGGGAATAATTTTTTAAGGAAATTACTTTGGGGATTTTGGACCAAAATTAAGTTCCACAAAGTCGCACTTTTTAGAGCTCATCAAACTTTTTCTGCTGTTCAAAAAAAACGCTTTTTAATTGATACATACTTCTATGTTAATTGTTATCATTCTGCTTGGAAAATATTTAAAATGCCAAACTAGCTAACCGTAAAGATTAATTCAGTATTCTCATAAGGGCATCCAGTCACAAAAATATATCAGCAAAAAGATATTTTTTGCAAGTAAATTTTTCGTTTACTGGCATAATTTTAGGTTGAATCTTATCTGACCTAGTTCTGAGGTTAGAATAGCTTTTAAAATTTTCGGAACCTGTATTTAGTCAAAATTGATATGCTGTCAAAAACGGCTTATCGGTGTCATTGAAAAGGGCTAAATTCTGGAACTTAGAAAGTATGATGATAATAGAACTATTTTTTGGCTCAATTTCATCAAACCAATCTAAAACCATATCATACCAAATCTCAAGTCAATATTAAAATTTTTACTGAAGTTATGGGACACTATATATACTACCCGGTTTAGACTTTTTTTGTTATTTTTTTATGTTCACTGCTTTGTAATTTCACACATTCGTAGAAATGTGTGATTTGGTATGGGCTGCGGTCTGTCATGGTGGTAACGAAAAGTTGAAAGGGGCGCGAATAGTATCAAATCAAAGCCATCACAAATAGCGCGCTATATTGACCAAATGTTTTTGTTTATGTATTGTTTTTTTGCGTATAGCAGCGTTTTTTTGTTGTTTTCTTATTACCGTGTAGCTTTATATACCGTAATGCTTCGAATAAACGCCCCCTTCTTTTAACCGCCCCCCTCGAATAGACGCCCCTCCTTTTTAGTCATTTTTTAAATAAACGCCCCCCTCTAATAGACGCCCCTCCCTCATAAGGGGCGTTTATTCGAGGCGATAGTAAAAGTATACTTACGTACTTACTTTTTTCCTAAATCTTAGATTTAAGGTTGGAAATTTAGTTTTTCGCTTTTGAAGTTCATTGTCTAAAACATGTGAATATCTTTTATTTTGTGTTGTGAAGATATATATTATAGGTATCCTTAAAAACTGCAAAAGAGACGAAGTGTAAAAATTTAATAAACGCCCCCCTCTTTTAAACGCCCCCCTCGAATAGACGCCCCCCAAAAATGTCAAAAAATTTAATAAACGCCCCGGGTTATAATGAAACCAGTAGATATATATTCTGTTCGAATTTCGAGAAAACTCGCATCAAATGAGGGTGTTCATTGTCTTGAAATGATTGTTTTGATTTACTGTATGTTGACAATGTTATAATGTCCGAAATTGACTCGAGTTGTGTGCTCTCCAGCCATATCTCAGTTATCGAAAATAGTCACAACTTTTAATATGATTCAATTTATCATCATCTTTTTCTCTAAGTTTGTGCCTTAATATTTTATACCAAATTTTATCATTGTATATTTTATATTTTAATAAATACATTTTAATTATTTATCATCATAGTGTTGTGTGAGTGTTCAAACCGCTTCAGTTCTTGTTGTTTTTACATGAGACATTAGAATTCGATTGACAAAACTTGGACATCCATGTGTATGTGTACAAATTAAAACAACATTTTACGACGTTTCGGGTGTCATACACCCATTTTCAAGTAAAATAAAAATTATACAACAGGTCTATATAAACAAGACCTTGCCATAGATACAAGATATATAAACATAATCAATACAATATTTAAGTATAAAGTATGTGTACAACAATACGAATATGTGATCAAACCGGACGGTGTTCTTGTTAGTATTAAAACTCTTGAGATAATATATCACAGTGGTGAGCTGTTCAACATCTACCACTATCTTCAGTACATCCTGGACTTAACCATATGCCAGATTGAGTACTCAATCAAAGTGTGACCACTTAAAATTTGATTGTGTTCAATTTTCTGAAATTTCTTCATAGCCTGTTAAAAAAGGCCTAGCAAGAATCAGTTTAAGAATCTCTTCCTACCTTTTCTCTTCCTCAAAATGCCTGTGTAATTTTTTTATGCCTCGTGTAAAATTACCTTTTATCGGATTGGTCTAAAAGTACTCCATAACAAGTTTCAAGTAGTCAAGAACTTTATTTTTTTACTGAAGTTATTGCACTTTGAATTTTCTTGAATTAGGCGGAGTAAATGTGCAGCCAATGATAAAATGGCTCTGACGGTTAACTTACTGGCTTTTTATATTTTTTATGGTAACCAAAACATAAGTAAAACATATAAAGTAATAAAACATGTCCACTAACCACAACCTAATATAATTTAAAACGTAATGATATATATATTTTGTAAAAAAAACATTTTCGACATTTTGTGCAAAATTATTTTGTCTATAAAGAACATGGACGGCACTAGGTCTCTCAGCTAGTAATTTTATGTAATGTCATTCTCTACATAAAGCTGCAAATTAAACCTGGCCACTTGGAAACAAGTTGATTTTCTTTCTTTTGTTCTTATCTAGTTTGCTAGGTATAGTGTGCTAGCTAGCTACTTTTCTAGTTATTGAACTTTGTCAGCTATTGAAATATTTCCATGTAAGCAGTATCACTTTATGATGTCTTTTCTTGTACTTTTATTGCTTAGTAATGCTTTTTATTAAACTTTTTACTTTGAAAAAACATTCTATAGCTCTTCCGCCATTTTTTAAAATACGAACAGCTTTCTCCTGCTCGTCACAGACTCGCCGCCTCGCAAAAATGTTTTGTATGACGCAATAATTATGTGACACATCCGCGCCAATCAGGTTCCATATCGGACCAGCCTCCTCCAGGGCCATGTTCGTATTGCCGTCCCGATGTCAGAAAAGATACAAGATGTCCTGGGGACGAGGTTGTCCTATATTAAATTAATGAAGCCATTACAGTGCACTTAAAACTTTGAGGCCAAATTACTTGGAAACGAAGTGGTGACGTCAATCATTTTTCACCGCGTGGGGGTAACTAGGGGTCACCTAGGACCAATTTGGGTAAGTTTCCCAACCCTGGGTCCCCGAATCCGTTTCGGAATGGACGGGTTGATGACGTTATCCAAAAACCTTTAAACCGCAATATCTCTGCAACACAACCTCGTTCCCAGCGCATTTTGCCTTGTTGATAAGTTGATAGCAGCGAAAAGGCCCTGGAACAGGCTGGTCACATGATCTCTTCTAATTTATGATAATTATACCCGAAAAATAATTTATGAACAGCTATTGCCCTGCAAAAAATTATTTCTGTCCTGCGCGGGAGTTTTATGTAAACAAGAATACAACAAATATGGCGGTCGATTATTTTGTGGAGTGAATAAAAATACCAGCTAAAGTATTGCATCAACTTTAAGGGAGAAATATGTTAGAAAAAGATACTATTTTTAGTTCTACATGATATAAAGCAAATTTATCTCGATAATTAAATTGATATATGTGAGGTGTTTGTCTTTCCCTGAAGAGCTGGTTGTTAGCTAGCTAGCGTACACCGTCCAAATTAGTAATCATCTTAATTAATAGCTAATAGTCATATATATATCGATTTTGTTAAATTAATTACCCTACTTGGGTACAAAAGTTAATGTTGTTAGTCAATGTTTGAGTCTATTTTTATAAATATTTTGGTGACAAGCTGGCTGTGTTCTCTTTAAATTTTATGTGGTCAAATGAGCTAAATTAGCTATCTGTCACATTTCTGAAAAATATTTTGTTGGCTAAAAACCATTTTATCGTGATGTGCGTTGTTAATAATCTCCAAACCTCTTACGCATATGGACAGGCAAAATAATGCAGGCGGTAAGTCGTGTACCAGTCCATTCCAAATTTTTTAGGTAGAGGCATCTTTTTTTGAACTTAAAATTAAAATATATATATAACTTGCATGTAGTTTATATTTAGAACACATATCAGTGAAAACATGCTAGTAGCCACAGTACAAAAGTTCATAATTTGACTTTCTTCACCTAAGGTCTGCATTTTTTTGCCTGTCGATTTTTATGATTTTTTCCGGGCAAGAAGCTCATAAAGACGTAAATATTGGAACTTGTGTATATAAGTAGGTAAATATAATGAGCTTATTTGATATGCTTAACCAGGCCCATGGAATGTACATTAAGTGAGGCTCTAAAATGTAGATTGTATTGCACTTTTATTGGCATTGCCTTTTAAATGCAAAAAGCTCTCACAAATTTGTCATATCACCAATTTTATTCATATCTACACATATTGGATAGACAAAAAAAAAAGAATTTTTATTAGCTATACTTTCTAGGTTTCAGAATTTTAGCAATTTAAATGAGGCTGATAAAGGTTGTGTAACAAAACTTCTAAATCTGGACCAAATAAGAACAAACAAGTAAGGTTTTTTAACAAATTAATTCTTCTAATGTATTATACTGAGAAAATTTAACACCAAAAGGTCCTATTATTATATTTTAGGCCAGCGATTAATTACGCTCCACCGGAATATTTTCGCATATCGTGGCCAACTACAAATAGCATTTCTGGAATGAATACCCTACACGCAATAACAAACCGGCTTTAACTTAACCCATTATTTATATCGTTAAATGATGCCAAATGTCGTTCCTTTTAAGAAATAAGATCTAAATATTAATCTGCAAAATTTTATAAGAGTTTGACTGTAATATTCAACTGTAGTGAACCATTTTCACTGCAGTTGTGCAGTCATTTTATTATAAAACAATGAATGTTTTGCTATTAATAGGGGCAGTTTCTTAGTGTATAAACTTGAAAAATGCATGATTCCATAAATTTTGATGCTGAATTTAAATATGTTAGTCATGTTAACCCGAACCCAAGAATAATTCACAAATTTAGCATTACAACCTGTCCTTAGATTTGATATTTAAAATAGGAAAAATTGTTGACACAAATTTTGACAAATTTTTCTATGTACAGTGTATTAAAAAGATTTGTGTAAAACTAGAGTACCCAGCTCTTCTTATACAATTTCTAACGTGTTCGCGACAAAATCACCCACCTGGAAAATAATAGTCATTGAATATGTCGTTTATAAATATGTGCTTAAGTAAAGCTGTCTCAGGATGTCACGTTATATAGTACACGACGGCGCAGCTACAATCTTGGACATAAATTAGTGGACAAGTATTAAATTTTAACTTCCCCCTCCCCCAAGCTCAGTGTTGGAGCCAAAACAGTGATTGACCTTCAAAATTCAACCTTGAAGTTGGGGGGAAGGGGGAAATTAAAAAGTCCATACATATTTTGTCCAAGATTGTCTCTAATTTTGAAGACTTAGTCAATTTTGGTTGGTTTGTTTACGTGCAAGCTTTTGATTGTCCATGAGACAAGTTGCTAGCTAGGCCACTTCGGCTTCATGCCTTGGTTTTAATATTCCATAAATGCCAAAAAGTTTGAATAATTTTCTTGTGTTTCTATATTACGACATCTAATTATGCTGAGGTGTTTACGCATCTAATTTATGTTGAGGTCTATTTTGTGTAGGTAAAGGTTGCATTTGTCTTTTAAAAAAATTATAAAGACAACAGAACTCTCTTAGACATTGCACGTAAGGAAAACAGAAGATTTTTTTCCACACGTTACCGTACACGTTACCGTACACGTTACCGTACATGTTACCGTACATGTAAAAATAACGGTAACGTGTATGGTAACGTGTACGGTAACGTGTGCGGTAACGTGTAGTATTACGGTAACGTGTTGGTACAACCTGTACAGCTGCCACCAATCACTTTTGCTTTCAATACTAATTTGCCGCTAAATTTTGAATGTTTGTTTTGGTGTCATGTGAAATCTGCACGGAATGTTTTTGAGCTCGCAAATTTTTGAAAATGGCAGCCGGCCATGTCACCATGTGGAAATCTTCTGTGCAGGCAGTTTTTAAAGGTATTTTTTGGATTTCAATGGTTATTTTGTCCTACCTACCTTTTCAATCTTTTTTTATGAATTTTAAACAATCTTGGACATAAATTAGTGGACAAGTATTAAATTTTAACTTCACCCTCCCCCAAGCTCGAAGTTGGGGGGAAGGGGGAAATTAAAAAGTCCATACATATTTTGTCCAAGATTGTCTCTAATTTTGAAGACTTAGTCACTTTTGGTTGGTTTGTTTACGTGCAAGCTTTTGATTGTCCATGAGACAAGTTGCTAGCTAGGCCACTTCGGCTTCATGCCTTGGTTTTAATATTCCATAAATGCCAAAAAGTTTGAATAATTTTCTTGTGTTTCTATATTACGACATCTAATTATGCTGAGGTGTTTACGCATCTAATTTATGTTGAGGTCTATTTTGTGTAGGTAAAGGTTGCATTTGTCTTTTAAAAAAATTATAAAGACAACAGAACTTTCTAAGACATTGCACGTAAGGAAAACAGAAGATTTTTTTCCACACGTTACCGTCGCGCTACACGTTACCGTACATGTTACCCTGCTTTTCAGCCTACGGAGTGCCAACACGTTACCGTCAACTTTGTGATAAATAATGTTATATAAAACTTATAAAAATGTGACGGTAACGTGTTCGTCTCACCAAAGTTTCTTAGTAAAAATAACGGTAACGTGTATGGTAACGTGTACGGTAACGTGTGCGGTAACGTGTATTATTACGGTAACGTGTTGGTACAACCTGTACAGCTGCCACCAATCACTTTTGCTTTCAATACTAATTTGCCGCTAAAATTTGAATGTTTGTTTTGGTGTCATGTGAAATCTGCACGGAATGTTTTTGAGCTCGCAAATTTTTGAAAATGGCAGCCGGCCATGTCACCATGTGGAAATCTTCTGTGCAGGCAGTTTTTAAAGGTATTTTTTGGATTTCAATGGTTATTTTGTCCTATCTACCTTTTCAATTTTTTTTTATGAATTTTAGACAATCTTGGACATAAATTAGTGGACAAGTATTAAATTTTAACTTCGCCCTCCCCCAAGCTCGAAGTTGGGGGGAAGGGGGAAATTAAAAAGTCCATACATATTTTGTCCAAGATTGTCTCTTATTTTGAAGACTTAGTCAATTTTGGTTGGTTTGTTTACGTGCAAGCTTTTGATTGTCCATGAGACAAGTTGCTAGCTAGGCCACTTCGGCTTCATGCCTTGGTTTTAATATTCCATAAATGCCAAAAAGTTTGAATAATTTTCTTGTGTTTCTATATTACGACATCTAATTATGCTGAGGTGTGTACGCATCTAATTTATGTTGAGGTCTATTTTGTGTAGGTAAAGGTTGCATTTGTCTTTTAAAAAAATTATAAAGACAACAGAACTTTCTAAGACATTGCACGTAAGGAAAACAGAAGATTTTTTTCCACACGTTACCGTCGCGCTACACGTTACCGTACATGTTACCCTGCTTTTCAGCCTACGGAGTGCCAACACGTTACCGTCAACTTTGTGATAAATAATGTTATATAAAACTTATAAAAATGTGACGGTAACGTGTTCGTCTCACCAAAGTTTCTTAGTAAAAGTAACGGTAACGTGTATGGTAACGTGTACGGTAACGTGTGCGGTAACGTGTAGTATTACGGTAACGTGTTGGTACAACCTGTACAGCTGCCACCAATCACTTTTGCTTTCAATACTAATTTGCCGCTAAAATTTGAATGTTTGTTTTGGTGTCATGTGAAATCTGCACGGAATGTTTTTGAGCTCGCAAATTTTTGAAAATGGCAGCCGGCCATGTCACCATGTGGAAATCTTCTGTGCAGGCAGTTTTTAAAGGTATTTTTTGGATTTCAATGGTTATTTTGTCCTACCTACCTTTTCAAAATTTTTTTATGAATTTTAGACAATCTTGGACATAAATTAGTGGACAAGTATTAAATTTTAACTTCGCCCTCCCCCAAGCTCGAAGTTGGGGGGAAGGGGGAAATTAAAAAGTCCATACATATTTTGTCCAAGATTGTCTCTAATTTTGAAGACTTAGTCAATTTTGGTTGGTTTGTTTACGTGCAAGCTTTTGATTGTCCATGAGACAAGTTGCTAGCTAGGCCACTTCGGCTTCATGCCTTGGTTTTAATATTCCATAAATGCCAAAAAGTTTGAATAATTTTCTTGTGTTTCTATATTACGACATCTAATTATGCTGAGGTGTTTACGCATCTAATTTATGTTGAGGTCTATTTTGTGTAGGTAAAGGTTGCATTTGTCTTTTAAAAAAATTATAAAGACAACAGAACTCTCTAAGACATTGCACGTAAGGAAAACAGAAGATTTTTTTCCACACGTTACCGTCGCGCTACACGTTACCGTACACGTTACCGTACATGTTACCCTGCTTTTCGGCCTACGCAGTGCCAACACGTTACCGTCAACTTTGTGATAAATAATGTTATATAAAACTTATAAAAATGTGACGGTAACGTGTTCGTCTCACCAAAGTTTCTTAGTAAAAGTAACGTGTATGGTAACGTGTGCGGTAACGTGTAGTATTACGGTAACGTGTTGGTACAACTTGTACAGCTGCCACCAATCACTTTTGCTTTCAATACTAATTTGCCGTTAAAGTTTGAATGTTTGTTTTGGTGTCATGTGAAATCTGCACGGAATGTTTTTGAGCTCGCAAATTTTTGAAAATGGCAGCCGGCCATGTCACCATGTGGAAATCTTCTGTGCAGGCAGTTTTTAAAGGTATTTTTTGGATTTCAATGGTTATTTTGTCCTACCTACCTTTTCAATTTTTTTTTATGAATCTTAGACAATCTTGGACATAAATTAGTGGACAAGTATTAAATTTTAACTTCCCCCTCCCCAAGCTCAGTGTTGGAGCCAAAACAGTGATTGACCTTCAAAATTCAACCTTGAAGTTGGGGGGAAGGGGGAAATTAAAAAGTCCATACATATTTTGTCCAAGATTGTCTCTAATTTTGAAGACTTAGTCAATTTTGGTTGGTTTGTTTACGTGCAAGCTTTTGATTGTCCATGAGACAAGTTGCTAGCTAGGCCACTTCGGCTTCATGCCTTGGTTTTAATATTCCATAAATGCCAAAAAGTTTCAATAATTTTCTTGTGTTTCTATATTACGACATCTAATTATGCTGAGGTGTTTACGCATCTAATTTATGTTGAGGTCTATTTTGTGTAGGTAAAGGTTGCATTTGTCTTTTAAAAAAATTATAAAGACAACAGAACTCTCTAAGACATTGCACGTAAGGAAAACAGAAGATTTTTTTCCACACGTTACCGTCGCGCTACACGTTACCGTACACGTTACCGTACACGTTACCGTACACATTACCGTACACGTTACCGTACACGTTACCGTACATGTTACCCTGCTTTTCAGCCTACGGAGTGCCAACACGTTACCGTCAACTTTGTGATAAATAATGTTATATAAAACTTATAAAAATGTGACGGTAACGTGTTCGTCTCACCAAAGTTTCTTAGTAAAAGTAACGGTAACGTGTATGGTAACGTGTACGGTAACGTGTACGGTAACGTGTGCGGTAACGTGTAGTATTACGGTAACGTGTTGGTACAACCTGTACAACTGCCACCAATCACTTTTGCTTTCAATACTAATTTGCCGCTAAAATTTGAATGTTTGTTTTGGTGTCATGTGAAATCTGCACGGAATGTTTTTGAGCTCGCAAATTTTTGAAAATGGCAGCCGGCCATGTCACCATGTGGAAATCTTCTGTGCAGGCAGTTTTTAAAGGTACTTTTTGGATTTCAATGGTTATTTTGTCCTACCTACCTTTTCAATTTTTTTTTATGAATTTTAGACAATCTTGGACATAAATTAGTGGACAAGTATTAAATTTTAACTTCCCCCTCCCCCAAGCTCAGTGTTGGAGCCAAAACAGTGATTGACCTTCAAAATTCAAGCTTGAAGTTGGGGGGAAGGGGGAAATTAAAAAGTCCATACATATTTTGTCCAAGATTGTCTCTAATTTTGAAGACTTAGTCAATTTTGGTTGGTTTGTTTACGTGCAAGCTTTTGATTGTCCATGAGACAAGTTGCTAGCTAGGCCACTTCGGCTTCATGCCTTGGTTTTAATATTCCATAAATGCCAAAAAGTTTCAATAATTTTCTTGTGTTTCTATATTACGACATCTAATTATGCTGAGGTGTTTACGCATCTAATTTATGTTGAGGTCTATTTTGTGTAGGTAAAGGTTGCATTTGTCTTTTAAAAAGATTATAAAGACAACAGAACTCTCTAAGACATTGCACGTAACGAAAACAGAAGATTTTTTTCCACACGTTACCGTCGCGCTACACGATACCGTACACGTTACCGTACACGTTACCGTACATGTTACCCTGCTTTTCAGCCTACGGAGTGCCAACACGTTACCGTCAACTTTGTGATAAATAATGTTATATAAAACTTATAAAAATGTGACGGTAACATGTTCGTCTCACCAAAGTTTCTTAGTAAAAGTAACGGTAACGTGTATGGTAACGTGTACGGTAACGTGTGCGGTAACGTGTAGTATTACGGTAACGTGTTGGTACAACCTGTACAGCTGCCACCAATCACTTTTGCTTTCAATACTAATTTGCCGCTAAAGTTTGAATGTTTGTTTTGGTGTCATGTGAAATCTGCACGGAATGTTTTTGAGCTCGCAAATTTTTGAAAATGGCAGCCGGCCATGTCACCATGTGGAAATCTTCTGTGCAGGCAGTTTTTAAAGGTATTTTTTGGATTTCAATGGTTATTTTGTCCTACCTACCTTTTCAATTTTTTTTTATGAATTTTAGACAATCTTGGACATAAATTAGTGGACAAGTATTAAATTTTAACTTCCCCCTCCCCCAAGCTCAGTGTTGGAGCCAAAACAGTGATTGACCTTCAAAATTCAACCTTGAAGTTGGGGGGAAGGGGGAAATTAAAAAGTCCATACATATTTTGTCCAAGATTGTCTCTAATTTTGAAGACTTAGTCAATTTTGGTTGGTTTGTTTACGTGCAAGCTTTTGATTGTCCATGAGACAAGTTGCTAGCTAGGCCACTTCGGCTTCATGCCTTGGTTTTAATATTCCATAAATGCCAAAAAGTTTGAATAATTTTCTTGTGTTCCTATATTACGACATCTAATTATGCTGAGGTGTTTACGCATCTAATTTATGTTGAGGTCTATTTTGTGTAGGTAAAGGTTGCATTTGTCTTTTAAAAAAATTATAAAGACAACAGAACTCTCTAAGACATTGCACGTAAGGAAAACAGAAGATTTTTTTCCACACGTTACCGTCGCGCTACACGCTACCGTACACGTTACCGTACACGTTACCGTACACGTTACCGTACACGTTACCGTACACGTTACCGTACACGTTACCGTACATGTTACCCTGCTTTTCAGCCTACGGAGTGCCAACACGTTACCGTCAACTTTGTGATAAATAATGTTATATAAAACTTATAAAAATGTGACGGTAACGTGTTCGTCTCACCAAAGTTTCTTAGTAAAAGTAACGGTAACGTGTATGGTAACGTGTACGGTAACGTGTAGTATTACGGTAACGTGTTGGTACAGCCTGTACAGCTGCCACCAATCACTTTTGCTTTCATTACTAATTTGCCGCTAAAATTTGAATGTTTGTTTTGGTGTCATGTGAAATCTGCACGGAATGTTTTTGAGCTCGCAAATTTTTGAAAATGGCAGCTGGCCATGTCACCAAGTCTTCTGTGCAGGCAGTTTTTAAAGGTATTTTTTGGATTTCAATGGTTATTTTGTCCTACCTACCTTTTCAATTTTTTTTTGTGAATTTTAGACAATCTTGGACATAAATTAGTGGACAAGTATTAAATTTTAACTTCCCCCTCCCCCAAGCTCAGTGTTGGAGCCAAAACAGTGATTGACCTTCA
This sequence comes from Hydractinia echinata, assembly GCA_030067915.1. Taxonomy (NCBI): domain Eukaryota; kingdom Metazoa; phylum Cnidaria; class Hydrozoa; order Anthoathecata; family Hydractiniidae; genus Hydractinia; species Hydractinia echinata. The sequence continues at coordinate 704,990 of JASGCC010000160.1, forward strand.
AAATTCAACCTTGAAGTTGGGGGGAAGGGGGAAATTAAAACGTCCATACATATTTTGTCCAAGATTGTAGCTAGCTCTCGTGAATGTTAATACCAATAACTTTCAAAACATTTTCTAAGTTAAAGGCTTTTCGCCAATATTAAACAATCAAGCTAAGCCAGATCAATAGAGTAAAGTCAGTAATATTCTGACAATTTTGCTTTCATCGACAAAAAAGTTACTTTGATGCTGTCTTTTTTCGCCCGCCATCTCTAAATCTTGCTTTTCAGACGAGCGCCAAATTTGCATCTCATTATTTTGGGAATTTCAAAAATTCCCAGTATATCTGGGCATTTTTGTATCACATGACCAGCCTGTTCCAGGGTCATTATTGGCCACTCCGTAATAACGGCTCAGGGGCCACAAGACCCTGGGGACGAGATTTAGTTGAGAGGCCGTTATAAATTGTATGAGAAGAGCTGGGTATTTTAGTTGCACATAAATCTTTCTAATACACTAATAATTCGTCAAAATTTGTGCTACAACAACAAGAAGGACAGGTTGTAATGGTAAATTTATGGATTATTCTCGGGTCCGGGTTAACATGCTGACATTCTCTGATCATTTTCAACAAAAATGACCAACATATTTGAATTCAGCATCAAAATTTGCCCCTATTAGTAGCAAAACATTCAATGTTTTATGATGAAATGACTACACAAATCAACTGTAGTGAATATGGTTCACTACAGTTGAATATTACAGTCAAACTCTTATAAAATTTAAAATATAATAAAGCCTGTTCTTATAATCATATATTATTCAAAATTTCCAACATATATAATTTATGCTGATAAATCCACATGTGCTACTTATATATTTTCTCCAAAAGTTTTTTGTATTCTGTTTTAAAATGATCATAACTAAGAACCAAGAATTAAAACTCTATTCCTACCAGTTTTAAAATATAAACTTTTGCCATGTGTTCTTAATTGTATATATACATAGAGATATATTATAGACAACAATATCATTGGTTACATCACAAATTTATCGCCAATGAAGTCCAGAATTTTGCATTTGTTATGTTGTTGAGATTTTTCAAATCGAAGAGAAATAAGCTGCGTAGGAGCTTTTATATTATTTAGTATGTATATGTAGAGCCTAGCGTATCTCACATTGGAAAAAAAAACACATCACAGAATTAAGACGTAAATCACGAAATTAGGACGTTTTAGCGTCATTCATCTTTTGTTCAACCGGGAAAAATTTCCACTTTGTTTACCTGCATTTTTGCAAAGTTATTTTATGGAATAAAAACCACGAGGGTGCCGATTAGCCGCTTACACCGTGAAAAATGCGGGCGTTTTCTGGCGAGTTCAGCGTTTTGAAAAAAAATTCAGGTATCCGCCTGAAAGAACCCACATAGAACCGAACAATGCCCGAACAAAAAAAAAAGATTCACCACAAAAACACTCAATGATTCACCACAAAATATTTAAAAAAGTATAAAAATTAAAATGAACTATGTGGTAGCGAAGTGCTTAAAAGAACTGTTTTTGATGGTTTTTAATAAGATTTACTTGATAAATAACTTATACATAAACTTTATTAACTCCTTTCTCTTCAAGCGCATGCTTTCAACTGTCGTCCGCCATGTTTATGTTACAAGGTGTTGCATTTCGGGAATGCTCCGGGCGAGTTCGGGCGTGTTCGGGAAAGTGCGGGCGGTTTCGGCGGACAACCGTCAATTTAATTCGAAAAGTCGCCCGAGCTCGCACCCATGAAGTTGTGTGGCGAGATGAGTCACCAGATCATCGCTGGAGTAATAAAAGGATGTGTTGGAGGACATATTTTTTTCACTTTCAAAAAATGCAATAAATATAAGAAAGAAAAACAATGTGGTTGCCTAATATATTTTATGTATATATATTAATTATTTACATAATATTGTTATAGAGATTTATGAGAATAGCTGTCAGCTCCATTTTCTCAGTTTTAACGTTTATTGTTGTATTAAATAACACAATTTTTGAGGATTGAAGTCCGAAGTACCTGTACTTTTTTTCCTGATGTTACTTCTATTCCGATATGTTTGTGAAGATTTTTGAGAATCACATCCAAGCTGCTACGTTTTATAAATTCCTTGTCTTTCATAAGTGATATTTTTTTCTCATTTGCAAATTTGTTACTAAAATTGCAGTAATATGATGTGCTGATGGTACAAACAGGACTTGTCTATTGGGTTTTACAGGAATCAATTTTTTGCATACCCAGTGTTGTATCTTTGTTTTTATTATATATATACTTATATATATAGTTAATTGTGTATTCTTTTGTTATTCATGGTTTTTGAAAACAATTTATTAAAAGAAAATAAATAAAAAATATTACTGATATTTTTTTATAGTAAAAGTTCTTTATATACAGTGTTTTTTTAATCGACATCACCCTCTATATGCAAGTACTGCTGCTACCCCTTATAATAGAACATTTCCACAAAAGCGTAGATTGTTGAAAACCTTCTTGTTTCAACTGACAGAAGGTCAGAATAGCCTTCTGGCAGTTGTGAGTGTTTAAGCCGTCCCACTTTCTTGCATAGGCAGATTTTAACCATGTTCTAATTGATTTATTAGGATTGGATTGTGTGTTCAAACCGACAGGTTTTCTTGTTTTAGATTCATCAAGTGATGAAGAATTTGAGCTATCGTGAATGAATTAATTCGTGAAATGGAACATGATGAAGGCAAGTTACTTACTTTCTGCTAAACGCGTGGCGCGAATATTTCTACTACATTGATAAATTCGGGAATTGAGATCTGACTCTATTATCCCAGTATCATATTTTCATTTGTATATGCTTAAAAAAAATAAATTGAATTTAAAAATAAATTTAAAATCTGGCTTGGCCGAGAGCTGCCATAGTATACCATAATGCAATTCAAACACCTGGTTTCTATATTGTAATAACGACATGCAGTGTTAGACATCTTGTTGCTTTATTGTCATTAGCAAGTACACCTGGTTTCTATAATGTCATAAGCTCGTGTATTGTTAGACACGGACTTAACTTCGCGCTTAGGCCCTTACCTTACTCAGACGCTATTTCAAGAGTGGCGTGGTTTGGATTAAGGGTCTGTACAAAAAAATAGTCTAAATAACGTATCGGTTAATGTATTTTAAATATAAAAACACACAATACAAACATTTCACCACCGCAGTTTTTCTATAACATATTTGTAAGCTTCGCTGAATTCCTTCGCTTCAAGATCGAGAGGATCTTTTAAATACGTTTGTAGTGATGTTCTTTCTTCAATGGTCAGGAAATCATCTTCCACAACATCAAGACCTGATTGTATCATGACTTCTGCAATTTGAGCAACTGTGAGTGAGTGTCCTAATAATAAAAACAATATTTTACTTTTATATCGAGCAGATAGATCCTTAACCGAGTCAGTTATAGACGTACCACATTGAGTAAGACCGTATTTTTCAGGAAACTCGTATATATGATCCGGGACTCCAGAAGGCAGGAATGTGTCTTTCTGCTGTCTTATTCTGTGCGTGTTCCATACTGTTGTCCGAAATAAATACAACTCTCTTTGTATGAGCGGAACCATAATGGTTGTTTTCTTTTAATGCATTTAAACCAGGTTTGAAGAAACTTTCCAGTCTTTCGTGAAGTTCCCTCCACCAACGTTCAATCTATAAATATGTATGGTTGTTTAGAAGGAGGCGGGTTTATGAAATATATATTTATTTAAATATGTGGCGTCTTAAAATATTTGGATATTACATAACAAGCTACACAAGCATAAAGGAGCGTTGATACCTGATTAGAAGTAGACGGTCCGTACACCACCGCATTGCAGGGATCATCACAGCCAGTTTTACTTCGTAAATAGGCATGGATAGCTGCTAAATCACCAGTTTCAGTACCACGATCCATCCTAATGTTCGAAGCTATTTTCCTTGTCTCGTATAAGTATTGGAGGTACCAGTTTCCAATGATGCGTGGGTCACTGTTTGATGTCCATACTTTTAGCCATAGAATCTTCCTACTAGCAGTATCCAGACAACCGTATATAGCTAAAGGAAAGGTGTGGTTTTGATAACCCATAAGCTTGTCGTGACCATCAAAGGAGTGGAACCAGTTTGCTCCTTTTGTTACGAAGTGCCCTCTTGGTGCTTTGGCTTTTATTTTAGGGTTTCGTTCTGCTAGTGCATCAGGATTTATGTCGTACATCATGTCATATACAAGATCTCGCGGTACCTTCAAATTTTGCGTTTGTCTCAGTTTCTGTGCAAGTGCTCTGTAACCCAGTTTTTGTCCAGGACCCTGCAATTCACATTCCACACATGCTCTAACTTCAGTCATTGGAGTTCTATAATCAATATATTTGATGGAGAAAAAATTTAACCTTCTGTCTAATGTGCGTATACTCCATGCATAATTGCCATAATCTCTTCTCATATAATCTAAGATCTCAGACCGGCGTAATCGTTTTTCCACCAGGCTGGTTAAATCAGATTTTAATGAATCATCCTCCTTCCAGCTATCGTCTCTCATGTAATTCATTGTTTGCTTTTCTGAATAAAAAGGGGAGACTAATTAACTATTTTAACACATGCACATATTAATGTCGACTCCTTCTTCACAACTTTTCCTAGCCGAAGCATTTTAGTTAGTGATAAGCTTTTCGGAACGGAAACAGAAGGTGGGTTATTAACATTATTTTCACTAATTAGTATTTTTTTTCGATTGTTATTAGAGTTCTCAGAAGATATATGACGTTTTGAATTTGATGGCAAAATTGAATTTGACGGGGATATGGAATCAAATAATTTATCGATGGGTCTATTTTCCATAAATCTTACAAAAATAATGTTTAACGAAGTTAGGTGATCGAGTGTTTTGGCGCTCGGACCTCTTTCTCCAACCAACACATCACAGTTTGCTATGCGAAAAAATTTAAAACATGCTTTTTTAATGTTCTCAATGGAAACTTCTTCGTAGTCATAGGAGACGAATTCCTGCGGACCCATCCTCAAATACTTTTGCGCCTTCCCTTGCACGTCACTCGTTAGTCTTTGCACTACAATTTCTTGCCTATCCAAAATTTCTTTTATTTTATTACAAAACTTGCCCTTTCCAGCTGACGTGGTTGGTTTTGTTCTTTTTGCAGCAACGGCTTTTCGGAAGGCTTTAAAATCAGTCATTCTGAATAAAAGAAGCATAAAAATTTTCATAATATAGTAGAAACCAGTGTTTAGAAAAACGTGTTTCACACTCTTAAGAAAGAATTTTCCGCAACTCCCATGGGTGGTTTTTTCCGACATACACAAGACAATGGGCAGGTTATTTGCGTCTCTATATAAAACAAACAGATAGTAGAAAGATTACAACCTGTAATAGCAGCTGAAAAGGACAATATGAAGCCAGTTGTTTTGTTATAAAAGATCTCATTCCTTTGTAGCGTCTTTAATAAATATCTTTAATTACTCACTTTACTTTATTTTGATATATTTCGCGGGGAAAAAATGGCTATCCAAATTATAGTTTTGTCGTAAAGAGAAGAATTTGTAATATATTAGTATAAAAGTAGCTCACCTAAAACCATATTTTCGTTTCAGTTCACATAAACAATGATTCGAATTTGTTTTGTGAACTTACAAAGTTTAAAGTCGAACGATCTTGAATTCCAAAAGTAAATCTAAAATCGAACATGCGTTTTTTTCTTCCTTGGTGGCTTAACACGGCTGTTTCAGCGCGGAAAGTAAGACTGCGCATGCGCTGGTTGCTTGAGCACGTTGCGGGCGCAAAATGGCGGCCGAGAATAAAAACAGCTTCGATAAATAAGTAGATACACTTTCCATATCGTTTTTGCACACATTAAATCAATTTCAGCGGATTTGCTTTAGTTTTTCAAAATTATTGAAGCCGTTTGGCGGGCGATGGTGTGCATCACAACATAGACGAGCTAGAAGAAGCTGGGGCAAATTTGGTCTAATATAGCCATACATTTTTGATCGAAATTGGGAAAATGAAAGTTACACTAAATCATTTTGAATTTGTGGGCAGTGTGAAGTTATGTAGCTGGTGCGGCATACCTTTTTAGAAAGCTAAAAGAACAATCTAACAGGTAAAGAAAAAATTAAGTTTGTATCAGTACTTCTGAAAAATTACTGTTTTGACAAACTTTTGGTAAAAAATGTGCTGAAAGTGTAAAAAATTGCTTTCTTTTTTGGCATGTAATGGACTTGATTCCTAATTTATTAGTATTGTTAATTACTGGTAGGGTCAAATATGCTGGGTATTTAAACCTAAAGGCACCATAATGATATAACTTTACTTTTAATGTAAAAAATTGCTCGTTTTTAGCCTAAATTTTTCTGCAAAATATTTGTTTGTAATACCGTACGCAATGCCTCTTTTAGATAATCATGTGTGCAGCTGCTGGGCTGAATGGGTAATATATACAAAAGTGCAAAAATGGACAAACATGGATGGAATAGATAGCTATATACCTTAATATATACCTAGTAAGTAGTAGTAAGTATTGCTCCAACATTCACAAGCTAGGTAGTATTCATACGCAGAGTTCAAAAAAATTTTCAGCCACAATTATAGGTTCTTTTTATTCTTTTTATGATTTTGTTCAAACCTTTAGCTAGCTCTGCATAGCTTGCTAGCTAGATGCTGCAATTGGGACCACCATGTCTGGCTAAAGAAAGTTCCTAGACTAACTTTTAAATGTTGTATAACTAGATGTAAAAGTCAAGGATATTTTTTTGAGAAATAATATATACGAACGATTGATATTGTTTATATTAAAATATTTAAAAAGTAATCAATTCTTGCCCTTTTGTCTTATTGTGTGTTCCATTATATTATTAAATTTGTTTGGGTGTTTTTTGTTAGTTTTTTATCCTTTTATTTCACTTGCTTTATAGGTTAGAACATTTACATACGAGATGGAACAACCTGTTGCCGTGGAATTTTGATAGTTCTAGTGAAAATATGTATACATATATAAATATAAATTATCTTTTATTACATAATACTCACATGTTTAGCAAATAGCAGTTTTCTTTTGTTTTTCAGTTCCCATAAATGCATTAACAAAGAGTCCCCTAGTATTGTATTTGTAGTATATTTATAGTATATATGTGTGTTTGAAAAGCGGAGATATATTTCAATATATATATATATATATATATAAATGGATAAAATATTTACAAAACTTCAAGTTTCATGCTATGCTATGATCATCAGTTGTGAATATTTATAAGTATTATATGTATTTTTCGTGTAAAAAAATTGTACTCATGGGTACTCATTAATGTCAGAAATTCTTACAAGCTGGCATCTCGTTTACAAAACTATTTTTTGCCTGGCAATTATATTCTTGCGAAAAAGTTTTATTTGTTGATTAAAAATTTTAGTGCCCAAAAAAATTATGTGTAAGGTGGTCTGGCACAGCTGCAAAAAAGCAGCCATTTTAGCAAAAAATGCAATAAATGCCTCCCATTAGTTTGATTTTATAGCATTTGAGTTTCTTGACAATTGTTAAAAAATATAACGTACTATAAAATTCTCTAATAAATGCGTGGGGCGTTTATTCAATTTTCAGAATTTCTAGTCAGCGTTTACTGGAGACAGGCGTTACATTAATACAAATATTCCTCTTTAACACAAACCTATATTTTTATCATAAATTCACATAAAATTAATATAAATGCACCTTTTTGAATAAAGAAATGGTCTGTTTATTAGAGCCTCAACGTTGGGGGAGTGGGTGTTTATTGAAGACAGGCATAAATATAGATTGGTTGTTTAATTAGGCATTTACCGTTTTCTATCTTTTCAAACTTATAAGTTGGTGCTCGAAAGTTTTTGACATTTCTTTATTCGCAACAGTTTATGCCTCACAATGCGTTTTTTCTTTAGCAAAAGTAAAACCACAAAACTTGGTCCTTTTTGGCTTCCTGAAAGTTTGCTTTCATAGTAATAAAAATACCCCCTAAAATAAAATGACTAAAAAACTGCCCATTTTACTAAAGCACTGTGAGTACAGAATCCTGTTGATTCTGTACTCACAGTGCTTTATTTCCTGTATACTAGCCTGAAATAAAGGGGGAAAAATTTGTCGTTACAATAGAATTAAAATGCCTAAGCTTAGTATATTTGGAAGAATTTTCTTGGTTTGCTGGAAAATGTTAAAACATGTTTACTTCGGCTGAGCATTCTTTTTAAAAAGTTAATTTCAAATCGACATTACCCTGCCAGCGACAAAATCACTTACATGTCGGCCAAGGTTAAAACATTCCCACTTGGGATTTTGTAAAATTGATAATTTTTACTTATATATAAATAAAATTTGGTTTAAAAACTTTCCTTGTACACAAGAGGTACATATCAGTAGCTAACAACCCGGTTTGTCTCGGGTATTGTGAAGGTCGGTCGACATACTAAAAACAGGTATCCAAGAAATAGCTAAGTGTGGGACAAAATTTTGTTCCCCAACATTTTTTATGCAAAAAAAACTAATTTTCTGAAGTTCTTTGAACATGTAGAACGTTTTTGCTATCAAGGCTAGGTGAAATTCTATAGTGGCCATGTTGAATTTAACAAAAAAAATTTTTAAAAAAACGTGTTTTGTCACAGACCATAATTTTTTCTAAAGTACTGATACACTTTAAACTAATGTCTTATAGGTTTCACGTAAGCCTCAACTACCTCTTTTAACCAAATTTATTGCCAGGATAACTTCGTGTTTACAGGAATTTAACAGGACTGAGAGGGTATCTGTTTTCATTAAAAAAGAGACATAAAATCTAAGCTTGTTGTGGTAGCTGATAAACAAATGAAACTTAATAATTTTTTCAAAATTTTATTGATAAATGAATAAATTTTTATTATCAAATCTCAGTTTTAAGGTTTCAGTGTGCTTAATGGGTATAAAGCTGTATCCAAATAAAGGTTAGCTAGCCTAAAATAGGTTTACATTTTAACGGATCTCGCCCCAGTCCTAATTCAAAAAAATGTTTAGACATGCGCAGTCTGAGTTTCCGAAATATTGCCCGCTGAAACAGCCGTGTTAAGAATAGCAACTTAAATATAGCTTTGTTTTTTTTCTGTTCACAAAGGAATATATATTTCTAGATAAGATACAGTCCGGTAATAAAACGGAAACTGACTGGTTTTAATGTTGCACTGTAAAATACAAAGCCCTTAGTCAAGCTCGGTCTGTACTTTTGACCTCGGGCGTATTTTACAGTACAACATCAAAACTGATCAGTATCCGTTTGTTATTACACGTTTTTCCATATAAAAAGGGGGGGGGGGGAGGGCTAAGAACAAGTTAAAGACATTTTGAGACTTCACATTGAAAAAGTTAAGAACATTTGAAGGCTTTTTTCAAGTTAAGTGTTCTTGTAAAAAAAAGTGCAATTCATTGTTCTCGTTCTAAATGTTTGACCAATGAAATCCTTACATGTTCTAATGAAAAGGAGGAAATCTGAACCTTAATTCACCTGGTGCTTACCCAAACTACGCATTTCATACACTGTCATAAAATAGATTTACCTTGGATTGTTTCTTCTTTTTGTTGCGTCTTGCTTCTCGAGTTACTATTTTGAATTAGCTTCTCCGTGCGCACGTGTTGTAAACTTTACTACTGGACTGGTTTCTATCCCCTTTCAAAATTTTATCACTTGCGCACGTGTTAATGTAGTCGAAATGCATTGTGGTATACTATGGCAGCTCTCGGCCAAGCGACAAATCGATTTTAAAAATAAAAAAAAAACGTTTTATAAAAAAAAGAAAAAGTTAAAAGTAAAAGTAAAATAAATTAAAATAAAAAAAAATAAAAAAATAAAAAAAAAAGTAAAAGTAAAAATTTTAAAAAAAAATTTTAAAAAAAATTATTGAAAATAAAATGAATTAAAATTTAAAAAAACAGAAAAGAAAAAATGAATTAAAAGTAAAATGAATTGAAATAAAAAACAAAAGGAGAAATTAAATAAATTTAAAAGTAAATAAGTGAATTAAAAACGCAATTAAACAGAGTTTTTTCGTGTGGCAGTTCTCGGCCACCATACTCTAGCTATACCAAACCTAAAATACACAACAAAACATCATTTGACCGCCAAGACAGTGTTTACATAAATCGCCTCAGTTATCTCGTTTAGCATTGGGCTTTCTTAAACAAACAATCCATTTGATCAAGGTCAAGTTAAAACCTTTTGTTTTGATAAGAAAGAGATTTAAATCACACGTGTTGTAAGAACATCTGGTTGTTTACCACTTCTAAAAATAGTTCTTGACACAAGTGCCTAAAATCCAGGAGCAGTAAAAACTAAAATATTTCAAGTATTACTTACTTCAGCAATTAATTTATTGTCTCTTTCAGAGGCAGGATAAAGGTTTGGTTTGAGACAACAACATGGCACACGTGGCGAAAATACTTCTCTTCAGCATTTCCAATCCGTTCAATATCTGAAAGTTCCAACCCTTTCAATATCTGAAAGGGTTTCCAAATTCAAAACGTCTTCATTTAACTTAGGTAGCATACAATTGCTTTGAAATTCTAGCCATTTGAAGTGCTCCCTGCAATTGGACCTCGACCTGTCCCAGGTAAACCATGTTGAAAAAGAAACATTCACTTGAACATATAACCATACCCGTGGTCGTTTTAGGCGTTTAAACTTAAAAACCCGCGGACGTTTTAGGCGTTTTAACTTAAAAACCCACAGACGTTTTAGACGTTTTTTCTTCCCATTTCAGAATTTCATTCATTGGGGAACTTGAAAACCAGCGGACGTTTTAGGCGTTTTTTCTTCCATCTGTGATTTTCATTCATTCGGAACTTTAAAACCCGCGGACGTTTTAGGCGAATCGACATTTTGCCTAAGATCGCCCCGGGTTTGCTTGCTATTTGAGTAAAATATCAATGAAAAAATCGATAAAAAGCCGCATCGTCATGAAGTCGAAATCGGCGGATGTCAAAACAAATTTACAGAAATAAATTCAGTTTTTTTATAGATTATTCTATCTATATAAAAAAATTTTCTAGGTCACAAAATTAGGCTTAGGCAAATGCCTAGGCTGCCTAACCCTAGATCCGCCCCTGTTTTAGCACAAATTCATACGACGCGGTCAAGTTCGTCTGAATTCACTTGTAGGGAAAAAAATCATAATGGCGGCGATGGTTTTGGTGTACTTGGCTAGATAAATAATAATAAATCGAAGAAAAACGTTGTATATTGCAATAGTATATAGTGTATTTATGATATCAATTATTAAAGTTTATAAACATGGACAGTACAAAGGATGTTAGCAATTATAGCCGTGAAGAATGTTCAGAATGTCTTTATTTAGTCTTAAGATTTCAGCATTTGCTTTTTCCAATTTTTTTCTGTATTGTAACTTTGAAGGGTTACGTTTTTTAGAAGAGATATATGTACTAGATTTTGTTAGGGTTCTTCGTGCTTTTGATGAGGATGGAATATTTATATTTTGGTTCATTATATTTCTAGCAGTTTCCAACTTTTGTTTGGCAATTCTTAATCTTTTTTTGTGAAGTTCTGTGACTGATTTTTTTACCAAATTCATAGCATTCTCATATTTCTGTTCAAGCTTTTGGAAATTTCTTTCTGAAACGACAACATCTGGCAAGTCTGTCACTGATAATCTCTCATTGGAGCTGCAGTGTTCACAGCAAATATACCCATTTTTCCAGTTAACACCATCTGTTTTTTAAATCTTCCGATATTTTGATTTTAAAGATTCTAATCTTGGTAAACGATAAAATTTTAAAGGTTTTCCATCAATACCCAAAGTTGTGTGGTTGTTAAAACACAAGGCTGATGCACAAGACCACTTAACCATTTTTGTTGTAGTTTTTAGCTAGCTAATGTTTGTAATGACACCTTCCAGTATATTCGGAAAGGTCTTCACCAAGTGTTAAACTATACTATTATGCAGCTAAATGTTTATAATAACGTTATAACCATGGAGGTATACCTCCATGTTATAACCATGGAAGTTTATAACATAATATAAAGCTGGACGTTTTGTGTTTGACTCCATTTGCTTCACTTTAGAAGCCCAACAACCCCCCCATTATGGATTTTTTTCCCGACAAGCAAAACATTAGCGCCCATTCTTCTTTAGGGGCGCCGTAGTTTAGTGGTTATCACTCTCGTACTTTGTGCGGGAGACCGGGATTCGATTCCTCTTGGCGGCGATTCAATATGGGCAATTGAATATTACCATAGCCTCGGGTTAACCCAAGCCATGTGAGGGAAATTGGGAAGATGGCGCACTGTGTGGGCCGTTGGATGTTGCAGGGAGTTGTCTGGCAGAGCGCTGACCCTAATTGAGTTTGCGTAGCTCAAAGAGAGCATTAAATACTCCAGGACTCCCCGTCAAAGCCATGGCCCTTCCTGGAAATAATAGACAGAGTATATCCCTCGATATTTGTGAGGGTAGCCATGTAAAATATGCACATCTATCTATCTTCTTCCGGCCTATGAATTTGGCTAATTAACATTATATTCTGCCTTAAGGGAATTAATTTTCTCTAGCGGATTTAGTGTTTAAGGAAATTTAGCGGAAACATATTTTAGCGGATTAGGCAAATTTGGAAATTTTGCGGGAATTTATTTTCGCCGCTTGCAATTTTCAGAAATATATAAAGTAAGAATAAAAGAAAAAACCCAACTATTCCGGTGAGTATGTTTTTTTGTTATAAATTGTTGTCACATTAGCTAATATATCTTCCATATCATCTTCCAAAATACTAAATATATTTCCATTCTCATCTTTGCAGCAAATACAAAAGAAAATCTGGACGCGCGAGGTCCAAAATAAATTATTTACTTTGGGCCTTGTTATTTTAGGACTTTCAATTTTTTAACAGCCAATAGAAATGCTTCATTTCATTTTTAGCCAATAGGAACTCAGATTGTCAGAATCTGATATAGGCCAATGTTTCTTGCCCAAAACAGTCGGTTGCGGTCCTCTCGATATGTTTGTAACTCCAGATCAATTTTTGTAAAACACGAAGGTCAGGTTTATTGCATAATTTTGCCAAACTTCAAAGGGGGGAGAGTGTCAAAGTGAGACTTTAAAGATAGTTAAAGAACTATGCACGGAGATAATAATTTTAAAGCGTAACAAGAAAACCGTCCGGTTTGATCACACATTCGTATTGTACACATACTTTATACTTAAATATTGTATTGATTATGTTTATATATCTTGTATCTATGGCAACGTTCTTGTTTATATAGACCTGTTGTGTAATTTTTATTTTACTTGAAAATGAGTGTATGACACCCGAAACGTCGTAAAATGTTGTTTTAATTTGTACACATACACATGGATGTCCAAGTTTTAACATAAAATATTTTCAATCGAATTTCTAATGTCTCATGTAAAAACAACAAGAACTGAAGCGGTTTGAACACTCACACAACACTGTGATGATAAATAATTAAAATGTATTTATTAAAATATAAAATATACAATGATAAAATTTGGTATAAAATATTAAGGCACAAACTTAGAGAAAGAGATGATGATAAATTGAATCATATTAAAAGTTGTGACTATTTTTCGATAACTGAGATATGAATGGAGAGAACACAACTCGAGTCAATTTCGAACATTATAACATTGTCAACATACAGCAAATCAAAACAATCATTTCATAAGACAATGAACACCCTCATTTGATGGGAGATTTCTCGAAATTAGAATAGAATATATATCTACTGGTTTCATTATTTTGGGTATATTATATAAAGCTACACGATAATAAGAAAAAAAACAAAAAAACGCTGCTATACGCAACAAAACAATACATAAACAAAAACTTTCGGTCAATATAGCGCGCTATTTGTGGTGGCTTTGATTTTGATACTATTCGCGCCCCTTTTAACTTTTCGTTACCACCATGACAGACAGCAGCCCATACCAAATCACACATTTCTGCGAATGTGTGAAAAAAGGGAAATTCGAAAACAAAATATACACCCTCGTCCCCAGGATTTTTTGCCGTTTTGATATTATGAGAGAAGATGGCGAAAAATACCCTGGTATCGTTGAGCGATTTTGGACAATATATGGCCAGATTATGCAAACACGCCATACGTTAATTTATGCGACCAACAGAATTTTATGTTCCAGCAACAGAAAACGTACTAACATATTGTATTGTATCACGACTAAAATATACATAAAAAATTATCTTGGTAACTGCAATTAGTTCATTGTTAGATTTCGAATCCAGTTTATGGAAAAAGTTTTTATTTTTGTGGCGTTTTGAATCCTACGAAAAATAACAAGGAAGTGAAGAGAAGTGCAGACTAATTTCTGGATATATATAGACAACTTCAGATATTATAAAAGCTTGCCTTAGACATTCTGACATTCTGTTATGTAAAAGAGCAGAACCATTAAGGGATATTTTGGAGAATTAATTTTTGCAGGAACTAATTTTCGAAATACTTTTAAGGGGCTATCCCCCTAAATAAAGAAAAATTGACAAAAACGTTTTTTCAAACAAAGTTTCAGCATGAACAGAAAGTATATCAAAAAAATTTTCCAAAAAAAAAAATAATGGCGGGTAGGTGTTGCCATAGCAACTGGTAACTAAGCAAAAATGTAATTTATGTCCCTTCCCCTGGCCAAAGTAAATCAAGACCCGCTCATCCTAACCACTTCAAAATGCACATATAAGTACTTCAAATATGATTCTATGCAATGAATGAACACACTTTCGGTTTTAAAATACGCAAAAATATGGACTGTAAATGGACACAGAGAGTCATTAAATGCATCATCTCAAAAAGTATTCATTCATTGCATGCCTTTTATAGTGAAGAACAATTGGTGAAAATTTCAAGTTAATCGGTTAAGCAGTTCAAGAAATATTTAGGCCGGCGCGAAAAAAAAACAAAATGGAGAAAAACTGATTTGAAATTTAACATCAGCAAAAAATGAAGCAAACGTGTAAATTTTAGCTTATATAATTAATACATATATCTCTACATAAGGCAAAATTTAAAAAACTGTTTAAAAAGCACCAGGTTTATAAGTATTCCCTCAAATGTTTATTTTTGTCTGATCTCTGCTTTGCTTTTCCTCTGCGTAATTGCTGCCTGCGTTTTTTTGTTGGTTCTGAAGAATCGTACTTTGATACATTTATTCGCTTCATATTAAGTTTATGGCAACTGAGAACGTGTATCTACCAGGAACTAATGTCATTTTTTCATATTACCATGACACTTGCTTTCCGACCAATATGATTTAGGATTGCTTTTCGTGCAACTCACAACCTTTACATGTACGGGTCATAACGTCAACATCAAGAATTTTGCCTGTGTTCATTGATATGACCGCCATTACTCCATTCAGGGATGAATGTCCACGCCGCCTCTACCATGTCCCATCTCTACAAACTGGGGTGTCAAGAATAACACCTTCAGGAGCATTGTCACCTGGTATTTTTCTACGAGCATCAGTGATAGTTAGCTCAGCTACAACTTTTGTTGCTACATTTAAATGTTTTATAATTTTATTATAATTATTGCTTGTGTTACTGGTTTGGGCAGATTCATCAAGGTAGCAAACTTTTCTAAGCCATTATATCCCTCCTGTCCACAAGCTCTCATACTGTATGCTGATCAAACATTTATGTCGAAAAAGTAGCTGCTTCTTTTAGAAGTGTAAAATCCATACTCAAAGTCACAGCTTTAATTTTCACAAGTGTTAAGAAAGAAAAGAAACCTTTCTTCTTATGTACATCCTCAAAAAGGTGGAGCGCCCCAAACACCAGAACAACTTGGACAAGTTAGAACTTTAAACAAATCTGTAACCAGTAATTATATCTTCCCTTGTATTACTAGTATCCAAATCAACAACCTTTTTCTGGGCGACAGTCGTATTCAAAACGACACTTAGTTACATACACCACATCTACATCAAATTTACACTATTATTATCTGTATATACAATATTTATACATGCTGTTTGTTCCCAAACACTTCTTCCATGAAATCCTTTTCTTTTCTTGAAGGTTTTAGTTCTAAATTTCTTTCTATAAGTTTTCCCCATTGTTGCATAAACTGGAGAAAAGGAAAATTGATAGCCTCATGTTTATTGGCTCGTTTAATCATGATTTTAGCCTCATCTGTTCAGTTTTTTACGGAAATTTAGATCGTTGAACAACCTCGTACCCATATCTAGTGTTTTTTGCCAAAAAAAACAGAAGGATATGAAAATTTCTTGGGGATTTATAGGCAAAAGTCCGTTGCTAAGGCGTTGCTAAGTGAACATGTTATCACAAGGGGTGTACAAAACCTTATATTTTAGGTTTTTTACCCATTGTTATGACTTTCTAAGAGCAGAAAACGATTGAGGAGGGATTAAACGTACCTTAAAATGTTTTTTTAAATTTTTGAATTTTTTGGAAAATTTGGGGGGATAGCCCCTTAAATTACTTTTAAACAAATTTTTTGCAAAGTTAGCGAGTTCTACTCTTTTTTAAAGTATATACCTCCTTAATCTGGATACATTGTTCGTATCGCCGTCCCGGGCGGGGTCAGAAGAGATACAAGATGCCCTGGGGACGAGGTTGGGATATAAGCCAAAGGCTATTTAACTTTAAGAAAATCTTCCGTGGAATGGAATAGAAAGGAACAAAAAAGCTTCTGAGCATGCATACTTAAAATGTTCACGTGAACAGAAATAAGGCTGAAATTAAATGGAAAAAAACTTGAATTCTCATCTCATGTAAGATATCTAGGTATATTAATAGATGAATTTCTAGATTGGGATTTTCACATATCTTATATTGGCAATAAATTAAGAAAAACAAATGGAGCTCTTTGCAAACTAAGATATTATGTGCCTAAGGATATCCTACTTTCAATTTACCATGCATTATTTTCTTCTCATATTTCTTATAGTCCGCAAGTGTGGGGTCTCACTTCAAAGTCGTGTAGAATTTTTCGCTTACAAAAAGCTGCTCTCCGAATCATTACTTTTTCTAATTTTAACTCACCATCAAATCCTATTTTTCTTAATCTTAATATTCTTACTCTTTCAGATCTTATAAAATTTCTCAACATTATTTTAACTTTTAATATTATAAATCTGCATTCTCCAGGTAATATTTGTGATATTTTTAAATTGGTCTGCCATTCATCTAATCATTCAACAAGAAGTAAATCCATTAAACTTCTAGCTAGACCTTCTGTTAGGACTACCTCATTTGGTCTCAAATCTATACGTTACCAATCTATCATTAATTGGAACAATATCCAACAACACTTTCACCAATACGACCTAGCCTCTCTCACTCTAAAACAACAAAAAAAAAATCTGCAAAACTTATCTTCTGGATTGCTATAACACTAATCTCTCCACTGCATAAAAAAGATTTTACTAAAATTCTTTTTTTTTTTGTAGTGTCATACTGCTTATTGCAATCGTTTGATCTTTATAGGTGGCCATCACCTACATTAGTATTTATACTATCTGATGGTCTCCCCGTAGGTATTTATTTAATGTAAAATATACAGTTATCTCACACGAAATAAATACTACTACTACTACTACTACTACTACTACTAACCTGTTTGTTATACATCCTTGTGAGTATATTCTTTAACAAAACATAGTCATACAAATTTTTAAAATTTCCTGATCCTTAACGTTTTTTTAAAGGAGAACTAACGATTGAGAACAGGTGTGCTTAAAATGTTCAATATTTATGGTCAAAGTAGTCCTACGGTCGCCACCATGACAGTGCATCAAAACATCTTGAAAGACAACAGGTGCTTCATTTAATTTGCTAGATTTGAAAACAAAACTTCAAATGATTATGCACAATAAAGTGTACAAACCAAGTGGGATTTTGTTTGATAATGGTGGCGACTATTAATGTAAATACTGTTTTTTAAGGACAAAATTATTTTGAGCATAGAAATAATTGTGTTATGCATTATTCGATACTGCTTTTAAATTTCAATATCTTATTAATTATAAAAAACATGTTTAAAATGCAGGTTGTAAACCCAATAAAAATAAAGAGTTGCAGCAAACTATATGAAACATCTATTTTTTAGTTCTTTTTGGATGTTTTTTTTTAACTTTAAATGAGAATTTCTGAAAATTTATCCCTGTGTTTAAGGCCTATATACTTCAGTCACAGATACAATTCGCCATCGAATTCGCCGTTCAATTCGCTTCGTGAAAATCCCCCTTAAAGCTATATTCAGCAGAACTAATTAATTATTCATGAATTTTTTTTTTATTTATTGAGTTGTATTTTAACATTGCAGGTTAGTTACAATAATAATTGAGAATACTCAATGATTTGTTTACCCCATAATTCTCCGTTTTCAAGATCAACTTCAAATTTTAAAATCTTTTAGGCTAATGGAGGAAATCTTCAAGCCCCTGGGCTTCTTGTTACAATCTGAAACCCGCTAAACCCAGGCGAAGAAATTCGAATAGATTTTATTTTTATTATTTTCCGCGCCCGTTTTCACCTGATCTGTTCTTACGTTGTTTTTAATGCTACACAACTTTGGAATTCAGTGTTATATTGTTCTCAGTTATGAAACTTTATCGGAAGTTTGAAAAAAATTGCAAGAAAATTTAGATTCTGGTTTGTTCTTATTTTGTTACAAAATTCAGACTTAGGTTGTTAGTTGTAAAAACAAATTTTGTTCCTATTGTCAGGGGCTAAAATGGATCAATAGAGGGAAGGAAAATAGCAGCAAAATAAATGGATAGGTCCTGTTGGTTTTGTCATGATCCATTCGATAAGCGACAAAGCAGGTACAATTTCTTTTCTGATAAATGGAATATTCAGACTATGAAGGAAGAAATTTTCGAAGTCTTAAAATTACAGGATAAAATTGCTTGAAATTTTGTGACTCTTCCTAACTTTTATTGGACTTTCGGAAAATAATTTTTTTTTCCAAAAATTGTCCTGTCAATGTCACTTTGTCCTTTATTGACAGGCTAGGTGGTCATATCTAAAAATAAATGTTTTCTAAACTAACCAGTTGTCTGAATATGTGATTATGTATGTGATAGTGACAAAAATTCATCATACAATATTGACATGCATACTGTGTAATTTGCAGACCAGAATATTCCGAATTATTTGTATTTATTTTCATATGATGACATCACGGTCATTTTGTCACATGTCAATCCAAGTTGTCTTGAGTAGTTACTGACATAAATGCGCATAGATATACCAAGTTTTATTCGAAAGGTACTAACACCAAGGTTCTCAAATACTGATTTTTCAAAAAAATTATTTCTTGAAGATTTAAATTCTGATCGATTTCCATTTTCTCCCTAGAGAAATCCTTTGTCTTCATAACACCTATAAATGTTCCTAAAATATCCAACATTCTTATATTAGTTTTTTTATTAACTAGTATTGTAAAAAAGATAAAAAACGAGAATTTCCAAAAAAACAAATTTTCTTCGACATTGTCTCATTATGATATGTCAACCCAAATATTTTGTCACTAATTAAGTCACAACATATTGATGCTTCTTTGTGCCAAGTTTCGTCACTTAAAACCAAACAGAACAAAAGTTACAGCCCGCGAGCTTTGACTAGCTGTAAGAAATTCTACACAATATTACGTAGTAAATTAAAAACAATTACACAGTTCCTTCCCAGTCATCCCAAAATCGTTGATTTAAAAAATACTTTTGCACTTCACTTCATCTCTGCTTAAAAAAATTCGGATAGTACAGCAACAACAGCTTCTTCCATCTTAACTAAGCGTCACGCTTTAGAACAGCTAAAAGATATGGTGTTCTTCCATAGGTTTATATCAGGAGAGCACAGCGCAACAACAGCCTTTTTTTTTCGCGAGAAAATAGTAGAGAATTTATAATCCAGTGAAATAAGCAATTACAATGATTCGAATCTAGTGTGTTGAAAATGGCCCCACGACCGCCGCCGCCGCGATGAAAGGGTAAACCAACAAATCACACTATTCCGTATGTGTAATTTAATTAGAACCAATTTTCTTCAACTTCCCACTAAGTATCAGTTTCATCATCGGTTTCTCCATCTTCACCAATGTACCGCTGAATAGACCTATTTCAATATCGCCGTTTTACGTTCAGCCGTGGTGGCGAAAAAGCAATTAGATAAAGTTCAGGACGCAAAGGTGTTTACTAGCTGTTCTGAATCAACAAATGTTGGTTTTATAATTTCCAACTGCCATATTGAAAGAATCGCTGAACACAACAATATTTTTTTAGTCCCTTATCCACAAAATACTACGAGCTTCAAACGATGAAGTTTGTTATGATGAGATGGCGCCAAATTTGAATAAATATACAGACCGGAAACATTTAACAACCAATCGAACGCGCAATATAGTGGCTTCATCTTTAGCTGAACACTAGAAAAAAATATAAACCAGCAACTTTAATAAGCCCAATGGGTATAAATGCCATTTTCTATTTCTTTTACCAAAAGTTCATAATTTGCCCATTTAACAAGTTAATTTGAGAAATAATAAAGGTAAACAAACTATATGTGCATCACTTCGCTGGAAAATTAAAATTTGTCTCTAAACTAACCTCGTTTTCATGTTAGTATGTCTATTCCGGCTGTGTATTTTGCGGAATGGAAATGGATATTGAAATAGGTCTATTTTGCTACCACATAACAATTAAAATTTTTTACCTTGATATCACAAACGGCTAGTAGATGACTATTATCATCACTTGCCTGTCATCATCACCCAACGTTGGGTCGAATCTTTATATTGAGCCTGTAGAAGAGCCGTTGGCAGCATTTTTAATTTTATAATGACTTTACCCCCAGTCGTGAACACTCCACCTGTTTTAGCGCAAAATAGAAAAAAGTAAAAAAAAAGCTGTGACAAGTACTGAAGGAAATAAATATATTAGAAAAATGTTTAGCATGGCAAAAAGAAAGAAAGAGACAAAATTTATTGTAATAGATATAGACTGAAAATAGAAAAAGATTGTATACGTATTAATAATATCCATCCATTTGAGTTTTTGATAATAACGAATTTCAGGGAGGGGCCTTTAATGAGCTTTTTTGCGTGAAAAAACATTCGCGTATTTTAAATTGGCTATGATTTCGCGTGAAAAAATTCCTGCGTTTTGCTGTTTCGAAACTTTCGCGAAAAAGGGCCAAAAGGTAAAAGTTTGTGCCCTTAAAGTAACAAGAACGTCCTTGAGCTGGTCGGGCTAAAGCGCCTTTGGTCAAAACTTTCACTGCAAAACACTCCACGGTCGAATGTAATAAAGTTCCAACAACACTTAAAGCTGTGTTTGAAATCGTGTAGTAAGATCCCAGACAAATCTCGTAAGAATTGTTATATCTGGTAAGAATATTTGCTGTAGTTTAGTCAGATAAACCTAAGAAATATATCCATCTAAATCAAAAAAATTCAAAATACTTTTTTTGCCGACCAGGAAATTGCTGGAAATTGCTTTTTGGCACCCTAATTTTTTTTAAATTATTTGAATCAGAGAATACGTTGAAACAAAAAATGCTTTTAACAAGTCTGTGCACAACAGTTCGTTTTGTACATGTTAGATACATACAACTTGGGCAAGACAAACGATAAATATATGTACTACTTGCAATTAATATTTCTTCGAGTAAAAAAAATCATCGATGCGTATACATTATTGACCATTCATCAGAACAACTAACACAAAAGAAATGACATATCACAAACAAAAAACACAATAGGCGTTAAACACAAACTAGAAATAAAAATGTAAAAATTGTTTCGGCTTCTATATAAGGAACCATAAAGTAACATTCAATAAACTAAAAAATGATATTCCATTTTCTATACAAAAGGAAAGAAAACCATGAAAAACACGCATTTAATATTCTTCAAAATACATGAAATTTTGGAAATATCTACATATTTAAGCCCTTTCTTCTAACTGTTCATATAATGCTAAACTCTAGCACATTTAAAGCATAACTTAATTTCTTTGTTTTAGTAATTTACAGAAAACTGTATGTATGGAGACACAACACTGAAACTTCTACTGATTTTTAATAAATATATTCACGTCTGATATACACTGGTCACAACACTTTCCTGAAGTGTAGACAAATTGATATTTTTAACTTGTCTAGTCATCCAGTAAAAGCAATCTAGACATTTAACTATGAATGTTCTTTCGATCTTTCAAGGTATACTGTTCTTTTTCTTTCATTCCTTTAATGTTAAGTCTGTGTGTAATTAGCTGTACACTAAATATGCTTTTTTACTGGAGTCCTTTTGACGTTGTCTTTGACTGAAAATAAAGAAATTAAATATTAACTTCAAGTAGTTAAACTTCCACATGCAACTAATTTAAAAATGTAAAAAAGAAAAGTGATTTTCTTTTTCAAATTCATCAACTACTTCCTATCAATATGTGAAGGCTACAATAAATACTAAAAGGCAACATGCAGTTAAAAATAACATAATTCAATTTGCACTCGTCGACGAACGAAACTTTACACAAAATTCTCTCACCAATGTATGAACTCTGGCGAATAAGGTACATAGAATATTACATGAAAACGCAAGTTTTCGCATGAGAAGGTGGTCGTAAATATTCCGTATTTACTTATGTAAATAAACAAAAAAAGCTTGTTTTTTAGGAAACAGTTGGAATTAGAAGAAATGAGGGTTTTTTTTCCAAGTTACCAAAAATCAAATATTGAGGTTTCTGGCTGCAAAGATTTCGGCTTGTAAAAACCACTTCCATTTTCTGACTAGTTTAAACTGTAACTTAACTTGATTTGAATACGCCACTTAATGCACAATTATTTTCATTTGTTTTTTCACTTTTTTCATATCTGTAAAAACTGTGGATACTTTAATAAAACCCAGTTTTAATGTATTATACAAAATACCTTCTAAATATACAATAAGCTATATTTCACAAAGCTTGATTAATGTTTTGTTGCTTTTGAACTTCTTAGTCTAAAGCTTTTGTAGTTCATAATCTTTACGTTAGATAACCTAATATTACTCCGTTCAAGTCAGGTAATTGATATTGTTAATTAAATATTGATGAGAATTCATTACTAGCTTCTACTTACCATAAGAACATTGATGGTGAACCTTACCTTTTTTAATATGGCCTGTACCTCTTAGAATCTGATTCATCTTTGGAAGAGCCATAATTTGACGAATTTTGCTGGCCATAATAAAGATCATAAGCTGATGTAGGCGGGTAGGTTGTAGAATAACTACCATTGTTCGCTGGTTTTGGCCCTGAACGCATGTCTGGTTCATGTTTCAATAAAGCAGTCAATGCATTAGGATCTATTTTTCCCTGAAGGAGTTGTGCAAGCTGATTAATTGCTCCAGTATTAGCTGGTGCTGCTTGTGGCGGGGCAATAGGAGCAGGAGGTGGTTGATTAGCTGCATGTTGTTGACTAATCAAAGCTTGAAGAAGAGCATTGTTAACTGGTGGTGCTGCAAATGGTGCACCTGATGATCCTGTCAGTGCAAGCAATGAGGCTGCAGTTGGAGGTTGCATAGCTAAATAAAAATGTTCCTCATAAATAGCCTAGATTTATAAAACATTAAGATATATCCACAAGGTATAAGACTAACCTGACGGTTGTAATACACTTTGCTGACCCATCACAAAAGCTTGTTGTATTAACTGGTTAACTTCAGCCATACCAAGACTTCCCCCAGATGGTGGTGCTATAAACAATACAACACAGAATATTGCGTTTATTTCCAACTTAATTTGCATGCAGATTTACAACCACAAAAGGATTGATTTAATGTTTCCTTTCCCATTACAGATTGGTCTAAAAAGTCTTTGTAGCAATTTTTTAGGGTTGACAGCCAAAATTATAAATTAAATTTTGAACGTTTAGGGCATTTTGATCGATATTAAAATACATAATTGGAAAATTATTGACTCAAATTTGCAAGAAAATTTTAGGAAAACAGTCTTAGGAAATTTTTACCCCAATCGATTTAGGCTAAAATTGTTGTTAAAAATGTTTTGTTAGTGTTTGTAGAAACCATGTCTTTATGTTTTGTAAATTGTGTGTTCTTGCCTTTTGTGTTGTCCCTGTGGAGTTTGTGTTTGTATTTATATCATTAGGGAATATAACAACAATAGAGATATACCACTTTTTTTTTTACATTTCGTTCCTCATTATCAAATTCAATATTTCATCACGATATACATAATTTTTATTCAACTTGTATTCAGCGTTTTGTTGTGGCAGGCTGGTAAGATTTTTATGCTTTGTATGTAAATCACATTGGTTCAAAAAAATTCAATTTTCGCAAGAACTGATTTTTGTGTTAGCAAAGCCTACTATTTTTGTTTTTTTATTTATACCATAGAGTTTAGTAAGAGCAATAAAATAAAGACTACACTGAAATTCACATATGTAGTTCTATAGGTAAATCAGGACATACACTGAAGACGTCGCCAAAGGGTGGGGTAGGGGGGTAACAGGCTTTAATATGTTTTGTGACAGTGGGCGGAGGAGGGTCAACAAATCGGAGGACGTCACCCATAGCTAAAAAATCGCCTACGTTTTTTTTAAAAAAAGCATAAATTTAACATTACTGAAGTGATCTGGGGAATATAAACAAGTCTTGTCACAATGAAACTCGTCTATAGTCAGGGGTAAGGTACAGATATGGAAACTCTTTAAAAGGAGAAACATTTAGTTAATTCAGAAACCAGATTTTATGGTTTTTTTCTGCAAAGCAGAAATTGTTTCCAACTTCGGCAACTGTTTCTGTGTTTGGCTGGGGGTTGGGGGTAAAATACCTTTGAGACAGGGGTAAATTTAATAAGAACACCAGTAGTGAGAGAACCTCCGAAGTACACCTCGGTTCCATATATTTTTGTGTTTATTACTAAGGCTTTCTATTGGTCGAAAAATTATACTGCGGAAACCCAAGGCTGCCTGCAGAAGACGGGAAACCTGAAATCAGTTTCCATATTCAAAAACTATTTTTCCGATAATAAAGTTTCAGAATATGGAACAAACTGTTTCTCAACTTGGAAACTGTACCCATATATGTACCTTATCCTGAACTGATAGTATAGCTAGGTACCTTGGTGAGCACTGTGTCTATCCCCGCCATCTCTATGGTGGTAATTGCTGTTATGGTAATTATCCCTCTGTCTTCCACCATCATCATGCTCATACTTTGTAAGGGTTGATCTAGTTTGAGCTCTTTTAACCTCACATATTTTTTTGCAAATCTCATGAGTCCGTCTCTGAATGCATTTGTCAGCAGAATCTTCGTCATCAAATGTAACAAAAGCAAAACCACGGAGTCTGTTAGATTCACGGTCTCTAAGTAATTCAACTTCATTAACACGACCAAATCGTTCAAAATATGTACGTAAATCTTCATCCGTTATGGTGCTGGGTAAACCACCAACAAAGATTTTTCTGTAAAGGCCTCCGGTTCTTGATGAGCCTGCATTACCACCAGGTACCTTAGGCAATGCTCGTTTAACTTCAATGTGATGATCATCCAATGTAAAATTCTTACCTTCTTTCTTCAACGCTATTATGTCATCTACTGAAGTGGCATGTTCGAATAAAACAAAGCCAAATCCACGAGACTGTTTATCTCCATCCCTCATAATTGTGCAATCAATAATACTTCCATATTGCGTAAAAAAATTTCTTAAACCTTCTTCGTCACTTAGGCTCTTATTTAAGCCTCCAACAAATAATTTTCTTTCTTGTTCTTCAGATTCCATGGATGTGAAAGACATGTTGTAATTTTCGATAACTTTTATCTCGCCCAGACCAGCAGCACGCAAGAGTGTGAATGATTTGGTATGGCGTAGATCTAGTATCTAAACGACGCGAATTATTAAGGAGAAAATTGTATTATCTCCACAGTTTTTCGGTCTTTACCCAGCGCGCAAACTTCAAAACCGCAGCACTGAAAATAATGACATCATCATAAATGTGATTGTATAGGCCGTGGGCTGAGAGACGTGAACATTTCGGTTCGTACCCCAATTCTGGGGGCAAAGGTTTGACAACTGTTTTTGATACTTTGGAGGATGCTGATCACGATTTTGAATGTTACCACAGTCAAAAACGAGTTTGCTAAATGACGTGCCAACGTGTCAAAAAGGCGACGTGCCAACGTGTCATACGTGCCAAAAATATTTGACGTGCCAACGTGCCATGATTTTTCGACGTGCCATGATATTTTGACGTGCCATGATTTTTCGACGCGCCTTAATATTTTGACGTGCCATGATTTTTCGACGTGCCATGATTTTTCAGTGTAGACTTTTTTGCTACAAATTTTCACGCTGCAAGGAAAAAGTTTTTTTTTAAATGTTTTCTCGTAATTTTCTTTTGAATGAAGACCGATGGAAACTGAGATTTTCGTTGAGTCTCGCTCTAACTAACTTCAATGACATTAAAGTTACTAAACAGCAGCGCACAGATTTTGAAGCTCGTCATCAGAGATTGATGAATGCTGTTTTGATAAAGATGATAGCGATAGTATTGAAAATGCATCTTCTGATCTTGAAGAAATCGATGATATTATTGATGTTACCATATTAGAATCACCGAGGCTAGCTGGTAAACAAATATGACATGATACTTTAAAAGAAAAAGTGGACAAAATACCATTGGATATTGATGGGAAATGTGCCTTTTCGATATCTGCAACATCCCGCAATGAAATTTCTGAAAAATGTAAAGATGGCCGGCCTTGGAAAAAGGACACTCGAACAAACTGGTCTGGACATGATCGCGTCAGATACAAGAACTGTGGAGGTTCCCTCAGGTGCCCGAATTTGGGATGTGAATTTTTGAAGGAATGTGGCACAACTAACAGACTACGATTCGATAAGTTGATTAGGATACAAACATTATAATATTGGTGTCCCCTCTCCCCAACTACTAACACAGGTACATTCACAATATTTCAAGATAACGCATCCACTAAATATAAGGCATGACTATCTTCGCCAACTCATCCTCGCTCTCCTCGGCTTTCAAAAACGGTAGGGTTGAACTGGTTAACTGGTTTTGATAACTTTTTATGGATCATGTTCAAATCGTGACCGCCTATACTATTCATCGTTAAACGAGTATTAATTATCACTATCTTCAAAAAATTAAGTATTCTCTTGTAGGCTTCTCTTATCTGCGGCGCTGGTGGATATCATGTTACCTGCTCTGCAAGGAAGTATACTGCTTTTAAGAGTGACATCAAGGTTCATGTTTTTCACCAAGGAAATCATACATGTGCAGCAAAAATTTAAAACCTTAGGCCCACGGACGAGGTTTTAAAGTCACTTGCTGTTCATCCAAATGTTCCACCTAGTGCCATTCAGGGAAATGCAGTTTTAATTGCCATGCGACTTAGAAAGCCTTGGTCAGAAGTCGATAAAACTGTAGAACGTTTATCAAATAAAAAAAGTGTTTCGAACGAGAAAATAAAGCAAAACAACGAGGAGTGCTACATGTAGCTCAACGAAATGTAAAAAAAAGATTGCACGCAATCAGTTGTGTCTGATGGTGGAGGGTGCATTAACAATTCCTTACAACAGCGATCGCGCAGTTGAGCAAAAGTTTTACTTTTGCGCCGCTGATAGTTGCTTGCGATCACCACCTCTCTGGTCCAATGTACGAACACCATTGGAAATTTTGCACGTGAATGATGTAACGAAAGTAGATGTCGATGAATTCACCAAAAATAATAGTATTGTTGTTAATAGCATGTAAGACGATTCATATTCACTCAAGACAAAATACATTTTATATATTACGTTGTGTTATATATTTTATTAATTAAGCGAGTTACCTTGAATACAATTACCCTGTTTTTCGTGTTGTGTGTTTTTCACTCCAAATTTTATAATCATTCTGAACCAGGCAAAGGATGCATATATTTTTATTTTTATTTTTAATCTTTATTATTAGTGTTTGTTAGGCTCTCTCTTTGTGCTTGCTTGACAAGGCAAGATGGATAATGTTTTAAAAAAACCACTCGAGAAGAAATAGAGCGATATAACAGAGATAGAGATACATATGTCGAAGGTAATTTCAACCCCAGTAGCAGTGCTGGTACTACTACTGTTACTACTGATTCTACTACTGCTGTTGTTGCTAACAACAAGGGGAAATCAAAAAAGCAACAGACTGAGAGAAGAATGACCAATCTTCTGAACATTTCCACATGCTGGATGTAATCTTGACATTGATACAAATGTGGTAAATGATACATGCAGTTAGGGACGCCCACTTGGTCCATTGTTGTGACTTCGAGATATGTGCGTATTCCAATCTTCTTTCACGGACAATATTTCGCAGTAGCGAACGCAATCCAACATAACCGGACCATCTGTGTCAATCATGTTAAGATCGACTAAGTCTTGAAAAAACGTCGCCACCAAACTATGCGATCCCTTTACAGTGTTGACAAAAATGACTCGATTCGTTGATTATGCGTAGATGTTATTATATTGAAATTATTAACGTCGGAATCCCCGTTTAATGAGGAAAAATACAAGTGGATAGGTTCGATTAATGCGTGCTCTGTGCCATCTTCAGCCTTGATTTGCGGCGGTGTTCCTCCGCATACACGAATAGCATCAAGATAGAATTCAGCAACCACCTCTGGCATTTTGTTTGTTGTTGCTACCTCTAACCATATTAAATTTCTGGAAAAGCCATCAAAACACCCATGAATGCTGAAACCAAACGGCTTCAGTTTGTCGTGGCCATATATGTGCTATACAAAGTTCGGGCCATTTGCAACATATTTCCGACGCCTTCTTCTCAGTTCAACTCCATCTGGATTTAAACGTTTTATGATTTGTCTCACGTTTTCTCGCCTGCAAAAGTATCCCTTCGATAGTAATGAGTTATGAATCCTTCTATAACGTATGTTCGATCCACTACCACTCAATTCATCTGCAACAGCTTTCACTACATCCTCCCTAGCACTTCTTATATCATGCACAGGACGTCTTCTCATACCTTTCTTGCGGAACCATCTTTTCAAGGTAGAAGCGCTTATGTCACAATTGTGACGAACTCGAAGGAACTCCAAGATTTCAGTGTAGGTCAGACCATCCTCAAAATATCTATGAACTGCTTCGTGTATATCCGCCATCTTAACATTGCAGCATGGCGAAATGACATAAAAATACCGTTTCTTCCACAAGATAGTAAACGTTGTTACATTATGGTGATAAGTTATTTTGTATTTTTATAACAAACATTTTTTACGTGAAAAAAAAAGTGCGTAGCAAAAAATATATATATAAAAAATATATAAAATGCGCGTAGCAAAAGATAATGTGTGTTGCAAAAATAAATTTGCGTTGAAAAAAAAAAGGCGCGTTGCAAAAAAATAAATGCGCGTTGCATAAAATAAATGCGCGTTGCATAAAATAAATGCGCATGTAGCAGCTGACCCTTCAGGGCCATCGTAGACTTGGATGAAGTTTTGATAGTTTTCATTTTTTCACAATTTACTATCTTTTTTCGATAATTCTATATAATATTTAATATAATATTTTCGACCAAAATGAAGATGATTTCTATTTCTAGAGTACTCAATTCGTGTATTATTGTCACGTTTGTTTCGAGTTTCACTCGATCTTTAGGTTCGGTTTTGTTAAATTTATTAGAAAATAGAACAATTCTACTAACATGGCAATTCTCTAATACCAACATTTCCCAAGATAAGAAACTCTCGTTTACAGAAATTTTGATAAAGGATTTTTCATGAAAAAAAAAATGGCACGTCGAAAAATTATGGCACGTCAAAATATCATGGCACGTCGAAAAGTCATGGCATGTTGGCACGTCAACTTTTTTGGCACGTATGGCACGTTGACACGTCAAATATTTTGGCACGTCGCCCTTTTTGACACGTTGGCACGTATAGCACGTTGGCACGTCAAATTTTTGTTGGCACGTTGACACGTATGGCACGTTGGCACGTAAGACACGTAGGGCGCATGGCACGTTAGCACGTCATTTAGCAAACTCGTCAAAAACCCGCAGATTTTTCGCATTTGAACAAAATATATGACTTTTTAAGTCAATCGTCGTTCGCAGCGAATGCCGCCATATTTTTCACTCGAGATTATGCAATAACGGAATCAATAATTTACCGAATACTTTTCATCACACAGTATAGCACTAAAACTGTACTTATTCTTGTTCTGTCGAATAATCTCACGCAAGTCAAGGAAACTGGACTGTAAAGACAGAGTCGTTATGGCTTCTCTTCGGTACCATGTGATATGACCATTGAACAAACGGCGAATAGAGACGCTAAAGCGAAAGGTGGTTTAGTTGGATTACTTTGAATCGTGGTTACGTTCATCGCTGACTTCTCAGTCAACCAGAAAGATCAGCCATTTCCAGGAAATGTGAAGAATTCGCTGTGAAGTTGAAGCTAAACCGGTAAGGCTTTATGAATGAAGTAAATTAAAACAAAATTTCATAAGATTTTTCATTCCATTATTCTTCCCATTGTTACAGTAAAAGAAAAAATATGGATTCAACTTTCAAGAAGCGGCATGAACAAAATATCTTAAATATCATGAGTACCATCGATGGAATGGTGAACCCATTCGAGTATTTTGATTCAAATTTGGTCAACATTTCAACTGGTCGTGTGGCTGATACTGCAAATTCTTGAAGGATCAGATGAGGTGTCACGTGAAGTAGTTGTTGTTGATGCGATGGTAATAATTCAAATGCTGAAAACTCCATCTCAAACGTTCGGCGAATTGGCCTATCAAATTTTCAAAGCCGTTATGCAAGTCGCTGATCGATATAAAGCCATTAGAATAGATTTCGTTGGGGACAAGTATTTTGATATAAAAATCAGTGGAAAGAGAAAAAAGATCTTCAAGCGGGGGCCAAGCTATCACTATCCTTCAACCTAAGCAAAAAGTACCCACACAATGGAAGAATTATCTCAGTATTGGATCAAATAAAGTAAACTTGTTATCTTTTTTGGCTTTGTCGTGGATGGAATACAGGTCCGATGAATTGAAGACCAAAGTTCTGTACGTCACTAATAAAAACAAATGCTACAAGTTTTCTCCAGCATCTTCACCAGATGATAAAGTAGTAATGAGAAATTTCAAGACGATATTAAGTGTATTGGTGACAGAGAAAATTTTGACACTACGGCAATCGAGGAATATGTGTGTGTTTTATACGGAAGTAAGAAGAAAAGAGTAAACGAAACACCTGTAGAGCTTTTCCAGCAAGGAAAGTTCTCTGAATAATTGCTCCCACCAACTTTCAATGCTCTGCAAAAGCATATCAAGCGTGCTAACTACCAGGCTTTTGTTTGGAGAAGATCTCTTTACATGAATATTGGTAGCCCCGACGTGAAGGTAGAGGGAGATTGTATTGCAATAGATTGGATGGATGGAGGCTGTGCGATTGATATGTTGGAGGAACTGATTAGCTGTAGGTGTAAAAGTTGTTGTAAGATGTTGACGTGCAAGTGTTTGAAGAATGAGCTGCAATGTACAACTATTTGTAAATGCTTGAATTGCGAGAACGAAAAGACCGAAGAGAATGATGAAGAAGATAGTGAACAATGTGATAGCCTTGGTGAGGAGATGGGTGATGAGGATAACAACATGGACGAAGTCGACTTTTTGATGGAGGAGTGTGATGGTGAAATAGAAATACTTCCGTGAATACCAGTGTTTTTGTTTATTGTACTGTAGTTTATCGTGTTGTTTTAATTGAGATATGGTTCGATTTTAAGCTCTCGATAGTGAAATGAAGTCGTTTTAAGTTGAGATTTATCACTTTTACCCTAGCTCTACTGGTTATGCAGGAAAAGCATGAAAAAAACCATTCAATCTTAGGTTATCGATTCACACTCGATAAAATACGATGATTGTTATTTATCGCTTTTGTTTTGAAGATTATGAATATACTAATTATTTTTTTTGTTCTAGATTTTTTATATATTATATTCAAATGTATAGCTGACGATGTCAATCGTAATAAAAAGGTTTTAAAGCATGGAAATCACAAAATCGATAAAAACGATAAGCTAATTTTATATTGCTAATTACACACTGGGCTGAGCCCGGAGCGTAGCGGAGCCCATTCCCTCATTAAATAGCCATATATAAGGGACGGTGGAGGGTTATAGGGTTTCCGCACCTATACATCAAAATTTTCAATTTTCGTCAACTTTTTGACTGGGTTGCCCAGTAATTTATCTGGTTATTTTCCCGTAAATTTCTGATTTAGCAAGACAACATCAAAGGCACGGTGATGGAGTGCTTTTGTTATTTTTTGCAGTGGAGAGCAACTCTGTGTACTGTTTTATCCACGTGATCCATGGGTTACTTTTACTAATATCACGTGACCGTTTCTAAGATACATTACGCTTCAAACCCAAAGGGTATGTTTAGCTAGCTATTATATCATTATTTTTTTACATGTAATGAACCCCTTCTTAGCCCCACTCACACCTAAAGCCAGCTAGCGTAAGACTGTCGAATTAGTTGGAATAATAACAGAACTTAGATAGCATATAGCTAGCTACTACTGTGTAACCAGCTACTTTTTAAGAAGAGTTCGCTAACTAGCATAAAAAGGAGCAAACAGTGCCATATAGCTAGCATTAAACTAGCTACAAAGCTAGCATAAAATTAACTATTTAACTGGGATAAAAACTACCAATGCTGCTAGCATAAAATTAGCTATTTTTGCTTGGGTAAAATCAGCAAAATAGCTAGCTATAGCTAATTCTTTCAGACAGATTTTCTAGCTATATATATCTAGCTAGCTTTACATGTACTACTTGCGTGAGATAATTCTATAAGAATGTCCCATCATATAGCTTGTTCTAGCTACAATCGTCCACAAAATTTGTTGTCTCAGGCAATTTTTATATCAAAAACCAAGAAGCAAAAAGCTTACAAAAGTTAGGAAAACAACATAGCTATTATAGTTACATATTCAGCAAATAGTACGTTCTGTCCCCACAGATGACTCAATGTTTAAGAGAGGTTGACGTGGTCATGTGTAATCATTTAAGCTGCTTAGCCACAAAGGGCACTTCTTCACATTGAATATGGAGGGGGATTGGGGAGCCATATTTGTGTGGACGATATTGTAGCTATATATTGTAAGCATGTCAGAAAATCAACTTTTTTAACCCTGTCGGTGAGCATAGTGCGGCTTACGTTACAGGAACTGAAATTATTCAATATAACTATATATGGGAGACTTTTTTCAACCTCTACAATAGTTATTACTGAGGCGTTTTAAATTCTGAAAAGCAGTTCTCGTGTAATCATCAAAATGTATCGACAGTCTTCAAATATATACATTATTTCTTACTTAATTTCCTGATATGTCTACAAATAATATCCCAATAATTTCTTTTTCTGTAACTTGACCTGATCTTTACACCCAATGCGTGATATCATGCTTTAGTCCAGCTCTAGCCAGGTACCAACCTAGTCTAATTATTGTTATTCTTTTAAAGCTGTTTCCGCTGTTTTTATTTAAATCCAAGGTGCAATAAAGTTTTACGCCTAACCGATCTCACAATCACTTTTTAATTATTTTACAGGAACTTTATGCGCAAAATGTTGCAGGATTCTTTTTGCTTTAAAGGCGCGTAATCACCCTTATCGAAAAAAATTAACATATACATTTTTTGAATTTATTTCAAAGTTCAGACGGAGTTATGACTTTCCTGAAAATTTGAGGATATAAAACCTACTAGAAATGGAAATAATGGTACTTCAATATCTTGAATTTATTGTTGTTTTTTCCCAGCCGCCATATTTAACGATCTTGTTGATCTCTTATTCTCGTCTAATAAGCGGGCCGTCGCAAAATGTTCGTGTGAAACCATAGGTAAACAAACGGCCTTGTCTTTAAATGAGCACTGAGATGGAGTTCGATAAAATCGCCATTATGGTAGGCTCCGTTCACGCTGTTCTTTTTGGCTTGTTTTTCTTTGTAAAAACATGGCATCAAAAAATGGAAAGAAATTTTGGTTCTGTTTAAAAAAGTGGCCGCGCATAAAAACATCCGTATCACTTTCTCCACTTAGATTTAATTTTCTTCTATTCTATTCACCATTGTTTTTGGAGACCAGACAAAATAAAACAGAAAGAAGAAATCACGGCATATGAGAAAAATCGGACCAATTCGCACATCTATGGAGGATTCATATTCCGTTCAGTATTTCTTGAAAAAAACACGTTTTTTTTTTCTATACATACGACAATAACAAATATGGCTGCCTGACCTTCGAGCTTCTTCTCCAACTGATTCTCTTGAAAATTGTGCAGGTAAATTATTTCGAAGGCGAGGGTAAACCCCTGAGAGCTTTTTAACCAATTAACTTTGGCGTAATTCAGTGGAAAACCTGATTATTTTCTTAATCTTTTACAAGTAAAATTGTCGGGATTCTATACTGAAAGAACCGGTAATTAGTCGTTTTGCGAGAAACGCACAAAATGAGCTGGAACCTAGTGACGCGCCTTCTCCGCATTGTTTGTCTTAACAATAGGAATTTGAATAGAGAATTATCGCGTTGTGTCTCTTTCTCTTTTAATAATATCTCTATGGTTACCCCCACAAGTTTGAATGGACCAATACAGGTGGTTTATTATTGAAGGAATCCATTCTTGAAGTGGTCGAATAGCTGTAGTATACAATAACTAACATAACTACTAAGACAGCTCTAACGTCAGAACCGCATCATTGACTTGTTGCAATGTTCTGATAAAGCCTTCTTTCTCCATACCTGCATAAAACTGATTATCTCTCATTACGCACTAACAAAATAAAGTATTGCGAACAGTTAAGATCATACCTTGCGAGTTATTTACTTCTTTAACATTGACAACTTGGATATCCAACACTTTATTTGTTGATATATCCATTGATGTCACTGTGCAGTAAGTGGCGCTGTGTCCTGGGCTGTCACACTGACCGTCAATGCTCAGCTCAAGTTTTCGACCGCCCGACCTAATTTCGTTCAGTTGTTCCTCTTGATTACAGATCCACGCCTTTTCAATCTTAGGATATACGTAGTCGTCTGAATATAGATATAAGTTTTTGTAATATTACAGGAATGGATGTTCGTTTTTAAATATGCATGAATTGTTTACCTCTGAGACGAAAAAATGTTGACTTGGACATGAACTTTAAGTTTAAAACGTACGCAAATCTTTTAATTTTGGGAAACGGTATACCAACCATATCAGCTGCAGCAGTCAACATGAGGTTACCAGCACCTTCAATAAAAGAGCGAAACAATCAGTGGGAAGTTTATGACTTATCGGTTAATATAGTACACAAAAAATAAGCTACCTACTGTTGATGACATTGTAGGTTGAGAAGACCATTCGGTACGACATCCGTTCAGACAAACAAAATCGAAACGTAGCTGGGAACCATCACATCGTTTTTTTTCAATAATAGGGCTGCGACATTTTCTGCAAATTTTTAAAAGTTCCGCAAGTTTAGACTCGTACACAAAAAAACTCGATCATGTCTTTATTCGCCGAAGGTTTTAAATAAATTGTAAGATCTTCCTTTTCCAATTTTCTGGCTTCAGTGATATTGAAATCAGGATCTGATTTTTCAGTTTTCTCTAAGGATTTTTGTACCCATTCGTCATCTTCACTGTTCAACGAGATGTTAGGTTCGAATTTAGCGGGACTATATTGAAAGAAATTTATTATAAATAATTTTTTCTTGCCTTAATCGTTTTTGTTTTTAACTTCATGCTTCATTCTTCTCATACAATTGTTCTTAAAAAATAAGCGTAATAGTAAACTGACCTTTTTTCTATTAAGATAGATGATTCAGCATAGCTATGACATATCGGAGAAACCAATGGTGTTTCAAAACTAGCATGAACAATAGTAAAAAAAACTTGTATATGGGGAATTGGTGGGAATTTTTAATTATTTGACAAATCATAATAAAAAAACTCTATACCTTGTATTATTTCCGATTTCTGTGCATGTTCCAAAGTCACGCGTTTTACGTACATCAGGAGAAGGGGTTTGAGTATATGGTTGAGTATGTCCATACTGACACAAAGTCCTAAGCGCAACACATATTTTTATTTAATTGTCCTTAAAATACTGACAAACCTTTTACTAATTTGCAACACTTACCGCAGCAAAATTGCAAGACTAGATCTATCCAGTCTTTTGCAAAGCGTTATTACTTTATCTATAATATTGGCTTGGCTGTCGTCGGACATTTCTATAACAAGTAAATAAGTATTTTCAACTTCCAGTAAAGTTAAAAAGATCAATACTTGCAGAAAACTCTCATACCGTCTATACAACATTGTGTAGATATATGGGAAGCATTTGGTTTCAAGGAAACGCCAATACATTTAGATCTCACGGGAATCTACATCAAAAGTTATTGGATGTTTATTGTATGTACATTCGCTTTTTCTTAGCAAAAGGATTGTAAAATAACAATAACAACAAACAAACAAACAAACCGAAAGGAAAAAGGTAATAAAGAGTAAAAGAACACACTTGCCTTCTTAACATTTGTCGTCAATGTTTGCACACTTTTTGAAGAAGTATCTATCGCATCAGTTTGCGTCGAGATATTATTGTCAATAACTCCAGATATTTCGATATTTTCTAATTCACAACCGCTGACAGTATGTGAGCTACTCGATAAAAGTTCGCGAACAACCTGAAACAATATGGTGGTTTCGCGAATCATGGCACAAAAGCTATATGGTTAGTATAAAACTACTACATCCCTTCTTTCTTTCCAGTTTAACACGCGTAGTCGGCGTTTCTTCATTTTTTTTATCTGTGTATTTCATTGGAATCGAGCCTGGAACTAATTTTCGGGGAATCTTTTTTTTTACACCGAAAATCAGATATATTATGCAAATACAACGAAATTCACTTTTATCAAATTTTTCCATTACGGTCTTACCATCCATTAATTTATTCTTTAAATCAACCGACTGATCGAAGCAGTCTTCCTCAAAATGCTCCTCGCATATAACAAAATTTTTTGGTACATTTACCCTTCGCAGTCGTACAATCCACGCGTTTGCTATTGTGTTGTCTTTTGGGATATTAAAAAAGGTTAAGTGGGGTGTCTTTTTCTTGGAGTTGTCACAACCCCAAACCGAACAATTCATTTTAAGTTTTCGACTTTTTGTTATAACAAGTTGATATGAAAGGAAGATCGGTGCTTTTTTTCCTAGATTAACGGACGTGTCTGCTCGTTTGCAGCGGAAAATTATGCT
This sequence comes from Hydractinia echinata, assembly GCA_030067915.1. Classification (NCBI taxonomy): domain Eukaryota; kingdom Metazoa; phylum Cnidaria; class Hydrozoa; order Anthoathecata; family Hydractiniidae; genus Hydractinia; species Hydractinia echinata. The sequence goes on from JASGCC010000160.1 coordinate 742,328, forward strand.
CAGGGGAGAAATAAATTTTTTACTCAGTCTGGATTGCAGTCTTTAAATTAAATTTTCTTCACTTTCCGTGTGACAATCTGGTCTGTGCCGAATCTCGTGATGACGACACAAGATATATCGCATTTGCTTTTTCGTTTCAAAACACTCGGCAATGGAAGATGCGAAGCCCATGGTTATGTGAAAGTGTGGTATTTTTTAATTCCTTATACCTTTCAAAAACAACATTTTCAGTAGAAAGGAATGTTTTTTTCTTTATTAACTATATTTTACCTACCTATTAAGCACAACTTGTTTTTGCTCGGGAGGTAACCTTTAATGAAGCCGTTACAATGCATGGGTAACTATGGACCACCTGGGACTAATTTGGGTAAGTTTCCCAAACCTGGGTCCCCGAATCCGTTTCGGAATGAACGGGTTGATGACGTCATCAAAAACCTCTAAACCCCAATATCTCTGCAACCGTTTGTTAAAGATACATGATCCTATACATTTTCTTGATCAGCGTTTCAAGATCTATACGATGAAGGCAACGGGTAAACAAATTTAAAAAAAAAAATTAGTATTTTGGCAAGTCCTTGCTGACTTCAGCAAAATTTCTTAACCTTTATATCTCCTTAACCGTTCATCAAAAGCACATGATTCTTTACATTATTTTGATAAATAAATTTCTGAAAAAAGATTTTTGTGTATTAACGGGTCCTTGCAGATGTCATCAAATTTCAAGTGATGGTTCTCTTTTTCATTGTTCCCCTGCCTAAGTGGATTTTTCCACGGGCCATATCTACTAGTCTTATAATAAAAGTTCTAAAAAAAGGTGAAATGGACCTACATATTCGCTTTTGGGATGACACAGACAATGAAGTACAAGCATCTTATTGGAATTCTAAGTTTTTAGGTAAAGCATCAGCTGATGATGATTATTTAAGTTCTTTGGATCGTAGCAAAGTCCTCCATCGTAAACTCAAAATCAGAAAATTCACGATTAATGCTCAGTGCTGTCCAAGTTTTTTTTCATTGATGGTAGTCATTTATGTCAGATTTCGTTTTGATTTTGATTTTGATTTCAAGTGATGCTACATACAAACTCCTCAAAATAGTTGTTCTAGTTTATGATAAATTTTGTTTAAATTTCGTGACTGACATGTCTATTATGGTATAGATTTTTTGTTTGTTATAGTGATATAAGATGTTAGTTCTATCCTTCATGTTAGCAATACGTCCCTCGTCAAAAACTTTTTTATCATTCTTAAAGTACTTTCCTAAAGGTATTTGTTCTTGACCTCAGCAATTGATAACCTTTCAAAATCTAAGAAGTAAGAAAAAAAGTTGTGCAGTTGATCCTCTAAAATCCTCTATTTTTCATCAATTTTTTTTATTTTTGCGAAAAAAATCCTCTAAATTCAGTGCAAATCTCTTAAAATGTTATTTATTGTGTGAACAGTGGGTATTGTAAAACTCGTATTACAAGTCGATGCTGTTGCTAGCTGTTCTCTGTTGATAGAAATAAATGTTTATTTTTTTGAAAATCCAAAAGTAGGTATGCGATTGTAACATATCACAAATAATAAAAACCTTTAAGATTATGTTCAACATTTGCCCTTTTCAAGATCTGCAATGATGAATTCAAATTCTATCATTGCATCATCTTCCTCAAGTCTGCCATTTGACCCAAGAATACAATCCTTTTTATGTCAAAAGAGATTTAAAACATCAAACGCTTTGAAAAATGTGTTACTGTAACGAAAATATCTAGCAAATATAGCATAATTAGCAAGAACACTGTCAGAAATACTGTTGATGCCATTCTTGAAATCATTGATAGCAGCATACCTACTAAGAATTCCATAGTGCAACCCATACCATTTTTTTGCGTCTATATCATTAGGGTTAATTATTTGCATTATTTAAAACATCATAATTACCAGAATTAATTTCTATTAAATTCTCTTGAAAAACAAACTTTCTACCAGAACAGGATGGACACATTTAAGTCCCCTACTGATTGTTAAGATTGCAACCGCACTGAGCTGACCCCAACAAGAAATAATTTCTCTGGAAGCAACAACTTGCATCAGCTGTGAAAAAAAAACATTCCAAATGAGAACCAAAATCATTGATAGAGCTTCAGGAAAGTATTTCATTGACAACTGTAGGAATTCTGTGAATGACCCACCACTGTCTACAGCACATTCACCAGCAAACATAACTCTAATAGCGTGAGTTGAAAAATCCATGTCGTTTCGAAACAAGGTGTTTCAAAATTTGTTTCTGTTGCGCTGAATTAAAATTAAACCATTAGGTTTTTCTTTCAACAACTCCTCAAATGTTTTGGAACAGCTTTGATAGCACACTGACTTCTTCCACAGTTGGTTCCGGTTGTTCATGTACAGTAGGCACACCTACTTTGCCGTTCTCAGTAATATCTTCATTGGGCTTAACATTAAAAAATTGTTTTACTTCCTTATCACCATAGTCATCTTCATTAGGAGAGATTTTAAGCACTCTAGTTGGAGGTGAATTGACAGTAGATGAGGAGACATGTTTTTTCTTTGCTGATAATTCATGCTCCTTTATTTTTAAAAAAGTTTTGACAATTGTTATTTCCTGGTGAAAACAGATTCCAGATTTTCGAAGGGAGATAAACAATTTTCCAAACATATGCTTATTCTCACTGTTATCCTCATTATCACTGCCTTCATCATTTATCCCATTAAGTCTGACTTGGATTTTATTATCATTTTCACTGCAGAGAAACAGGGTGATCCTCTTGTAGTCCTCGCCCAGCTCCTCTTTGTATCGATACAATGTAAATGGCTCTGTGCTGCCAGGTAAGGTTTCCATGACCCTGCCACATTCATAAGTGAGTTTTATAAAAATCATAAAGTCGGGTAGTATCCTTTCCATTTGTTCTCTGCTTTTAATTCGGGTTGCAACAGGACTGTAACTGGGAGACCGTAAAGACAATCGTTTTCATCTAATAACTTTAATTCTTAATCTTTTAATTTCAACATACCAATAAATATAACGGCTCTGCTTGATTTTTCTACTTTATGCCGGGTGGTACTTTTTTGAAAAACACACTACTTTCCATTGGCTCCCTTTTTCACTTCGATACTTTTAAAATGAATTAATTGTTTGCCTTGGTTTCTGTTCAGCATTTTCAACTAAAGCAATAAAAATAGTTTTTATAATAAATTTTTTACTCAAGATTCTAATTTCCTGTTAGTTGTAAAAGAACTAAACTAAAATATTGAAGCAATTTCCAATTATTGCCCAGAATAACAAACATTAGTTCTGTAATAAAAAACACTAGCTAGATACCATCATTTATATGCATACATGTTACGTTTATATATCTTGCCTCACATAAAGGCTGACGAGCTTCTGATCGAAAATGTAAAAAATATACATATTCATTCAGCATTACTCAGTTACAAAATGTTAATGCCAATGACATACTGTTAATACTTGCCAATAAATAGCTACCTTTTCCACAGTTATAACAAAACTTTGCTTTTTCAACTTAGATTTGCCACAATCGACACAAAACATTGTTTTTTGTTTTTAAATAATTTATATACGTTTGACCGCTAATTAGCAGAAAAGAAGAGAAGTAAGCTCGAAATGTATTTTCGTAAACTAATATGGCGAAATAAGAAAACAGTCTGCAACCACATAACACAAATAACCCAACACCAAAAAAATTAAACCTCATAGGCCCAGCCAAAACTATTTTTAAAATCATATCGCAAGCTGTTTCTACCATTTAATTATCAAAACAACTTTACTGATCTTCTTATTTTGTACGTGGCTTATTTTTTGTGCCGTGACATTTTTTTTTGTTGCAGTAGCAATTTTTATTGTGTTGTGGAGTTTTTTGTTGCCGTGGAATAGATTTTGACACTTCTGGGCCACCGTATATACGCACCAACATGACACAAAAGTTACATTGACAATAAAATAATTAATTTAATGCCAATATTTTACTGTCAGAATTTTTGCAAATTGACAAAAACAATTTAACATATTTTAATTTACAGTGTTAGGTCATAGGTGTTCAATATGGGTGGCTTTGTTTTTTTTACTTTTATATTTTTAAAGTTTTTCCGTATGAATAACATCGGCCACCGGAAATATGTATAACTGTTCCATAACTTCCCAAATCTTAACTTCCTAAATGCCCGATTTTGTAACTCGAACATTTCCTAGACTCGTTTAATTTTTTATTTTCTTTGTCTTTTTTCCCTTTCCTATATTTTTTGAGACTTATTCAGATTATTATTTAGATTGTTGGTTTTCAAGTAAAGTATGATGCAAATAGAATCTTGCTGAATCAATGCAACGGCTTTGCTTTGTCAAACTACAACAACAAGGAAAGTGGAAATTACTCAAGCTGTTTCATTCATTGATGTTCTTCAACACCCACAAACTGAAGTAAAAGAAAAAACCAAAATTTAAATCGAAGGCGCCAAATGACTTCTTTTATCCATTTCTATGAAAGAGTTAATGGAAAAACATGGGTAAATTTATAACTCTGTTGTAACAATTATATTCAAATTTACTTTAAAGTTTTTTTCTGTGATAAAATGTTTATGAGTTAACCATGAATAACTGTTATTAGTTGCAGGTTATTAGTTCCTGTCCCAAAAGAATTCTGCGTCTATAGTTCTTGCATTTCTGTCCACCTGGTAGCATCTCTATAATAATACGGAGCTTCTGTCTGTCTGTCTGTCTGTCTGTCTGTCTGTCTGTCTGTCTGTCTGTGACTTTTGCAAATGCGATATTTTTTACCACCCAAATGCGCGAGTTTTTCGAGCTTTTTTGTTTTGTTTACATTTGTCTCGCAACCGTTAGAAACCACGTGATAGAAAATAAGCAGTATGATTCGTTCAAATACGTACTTTCGAACGGGACGGCATTCGATTAGAAAGTTCCCTTGGCGTAAAAACAAACAAACATAAAAATTTCTCGACAAATGGCGAACTAAAGAAGTGGATAAAAAATGTCTTATTTTCGACGATCCCTTAGTCATAAAAAAGTGCAGATATTAAAAACAAGGAAAGTCAAAGTGGAGAAGTAGAGTGGATTAAAAAAGCATATAATTTGGAACAAGGTTACCATCGACACACAAAAACAACAAAAAGAACGGTTCCTTCGTCATAAAAAAAGTGCACAAAGTGAAAACGTAAGGTAGTTCAAACAAGCATATATGAAAAAGAAAGAAAAGTCCAAGTGAAGAATTAGAAGTAGTTCTACTTCTAAGTAGAAAAGTGAAGTTGGAAGCCACAAGAAGTTACTTCGGAAAGTGAAGAGTGGAGCTAGAAGTAGTAAAGTAAAGTTAGAAGTAGAAAATGAATGCTAGAGTTTCAAGTGGATTGGAATTCAGAAAAAGTAAGAGCTTTGATATTTTTAGACGTTCCGTTTTTATATCTAGCTAGGACTCTTAAAATTGTCAAGGAGAATCGTATTCTCAAACAAAATCCATTGGAGCTTCAAATTCTTAAAGTTTTATATTTTACCGCGTTTTTTAAAAAATAAAAAACTAGCATATTTTGTTTACATTTTTTTTGCATAATTAATTTATCCCCTGGTGCGTAACTAATGTATTTAACCTAAATTTCAAAATGCTACACTAAGCTGTTAGCTTAAAAACAAATTTGCTAGAGAAAGAGGAAATTTTGGTTTTGTTGGACTCTGCAAATGTCATTATTTTTTACATTACTATTGTTTCTTTTTACATGTGTTTTTACATGTGTTTTTACTAAACATAAATAGCTACCTAGCGATATACGTCTCCCAGTTTAACTATATTTAACTGGGTGTCCTAGCTACTGTAGCGAGCTAATGTTAGCTTCAAGCTCCATCAGCTAGCTAACTTATGAGTTATGTTGTTATTCCTCTTTTTAGCTATTTATAGCTACCTTAGTAGTCAAACTCAGGGATCGTTTTTGAAGCACTAATTATGATGTAACAAGCCACAAAAACCTTCAAAGACTTATTGAACTTTCAGGATAGTGGTGTGGTGAGGGACATTTTAATGCCCAGATAGAGTAATCCATTTTTTTCACGTTTTCTGTAAACATACAAGAGGGCCACATGCAATATGACAAGAGGAAGGATTTTTGTAAAATTTAAAGTGTGTGCGTTAATTGGTTTTATTTTTACTATTTTGTTTTTGACATCCAGTTAACTTTTATGAGGCAGCCAGCCAGTAAGTTACCAGGTTATTTTTACAAGTGTTATTTATATTTTTACAAGGGGTTGTTGATATTTTTAGGGGAATTTTATTTTTGGTTAAAAAATTTTAGAAAGGATCGTATTTTTGTCTGTTTATATTGTTCGTGTTGCAAACTACTGTTTTTTGAAATTTTGCGTAAACTTTTGTGGAAACAGACCACGTGCAATATAGATGACTTTTCAATGTTTACGTTTTTCGGGATTCTTCCGCATGCGCGGAAAAGATCAGAAAAATCAACAGGCAAGAAAAATGCAGACCTTAGGTGAAGAAAGTCAGATTTACGGTTAAAAAGTTTTGTACTGTGGCTACTAGCATCATTCACTGATATTTATATAATCTAAATTTAAACTACATGCGAGCTATATTCTAATTTTAAGATCAAAAGAGTGCTCCTAACTGAAAAAAAAGTTTTGGAATGGATTGGTCTACGACTTACCGCCTGCTTTATTTTGCTGTCAATATAGTGTAAGAGGTCTGGGGATTATAAACAAGGAACGCGTCACGATGAAAGTCGTTTATACTAAAATAAATTTTGTAGAATTGGTCTTCAACTGTAAGCTGTTGTCTTTTGATATTTCTTATTATAAACTTTTGTTGAGGACATCTAACTGTATATACACGGGTTTTTTTATATATAAGAAACCAGTCAATAAGAAACCTTTAGGCTCAGAAAGGTCAAAATTTTAAGAAACTTGAGCAGGCAGAGAAAATCTCTTATACATATAACAGAAAAAGGGGGGGGGGGACAGAATAAAAAGAGTTTTTCATAAAGTAGATGTTTAAACATGCATCGATTTATAACAAACTAATGTATATATTTCATCTTAAACAAATCCAAAATGTTCCCGTCAATGTCGCCCTCCTCCACGTCACGTCAGAAAGGAACTAACGTCAGAAATGATACTGTGCAAACATAGCATATGTCTCTCATAAACCATAGTCCATACCGCAAAAAAGCATTGTAAATAAAAGATTTTTTTAAGAAACATTTCAGGCTCAAATAAGGAAAATTAAGAAACATTTCGGCTCAAATTATCGAAATTTTAAGAAACTCCAGGCTCAATCAAATGCTTAGGTTTCTTATAAAAAACCCGTTTATGATGTCATTTTTGCTGGAATAAAATTCAACGGTTTCACGTTTTTGTTAGTGTTAAGAATTTTACAAAATTTTGTGGTAATAAATGTTTGTTAATGAAAAAATTTACTAAATGTTGTCTACTGAAACACGGTTTTTGTTTTTTTATATTTTGTAATCTAATGGGTATGGGACTGTAGGCCACGTTGACAGATGACTGATTTTTTTCTATGAATTTGATGTTATGTTGCATAAACTGCATTTTTCTATAGTTTATATGATTTGTGAGAGATTTAATAGTGTAAAGGCTATACAATATGCTGTAGATGACTGTTGTTGTGTGGTTTGGGATGTGGCTGTCGCTGAAAAACCAATCTGTTTTGACATTTTGTAAACTTTTGTAAGGAACGATCGTATATATAATGTTCTAATAATGATCTTTGTGATTCAAAAATTTAACTTCCTTCCTCATGCGTTTTGTGACATTTCGGTTTAAAATGGGTGGTGAAGGCAGTAACGGGATTCAACA
>JASGCC010000162.1:0-30099 GCA_030067915.1 Hydractinia echinata
TAACACCCGATAATAGCGCCACAGATAAAGTGCAAAAAAATCAGATTTTTCCTGAATTTTAAGGAAAAAAGGAATTGAGTTAATAACCAGATGAGCTCCTAGAGAGCAAATAATTAACCTTATTAATATAACTGACAGGATTTAAGATTAAGGATTTGCTTTTTCTTATAAAATTTTGTTCAAACTAAATCTAAATTAGTTCAAGTATAATAGCTGCTTAGCCTCCAAGAATGCAGTAATTGCTTTGAATTTTTTGCGCAATAACCTCTTTTTCCTTTAGTGATTTTTCTGGATAAGTTCCTTCTTCTTTAAATACTGTGTTAAAATAGTCACATTCGTTTTCAAAGACACCATATTTTAGCTTTGATTAACTTTTCAACGTTTTCTTGTAAATTAAGCAAGATATGACAAATCTTCGCTTTTCCACAAAAACAAATCTGCTAGTGGTTATTCCTCAGCTGTCCGATGACGCACAAGTGTTACAGATCAACACAGATCACGCAAGGCGTGAAGGTTTGCGTTGCAATATAAAGGTGTGAAGGTTACTTAATTCAAAAGATTCTTAAAAGATTTTCATAATCTAGAGAATCGATGGATACGAAAGTCACAATTTTGGCTTAGGTTTTGTCATTTATCTAATTTAACGCGGCAAATTAACTAATTATTTTCGCGGTACCGCGTTAATAATAAGAGGAATTAAATTATGAAGTATTTTATAATTCGAGACTGCGGTAATAATTAGAGGAATATATCAGCCAATCCGCACAAAATTAAATGAAAAAAAAATACAAATTTTTTTTCGCTATTTTTTATTTTTATTTTCTTTTTTTCAACTATTTTCTATCCTTCTTTTCTTCTTTCTTCAAACTTATTTTATCTCCTCCCGATGTTTTTTATTGTTCACTGAGCTCCTTTTTCTGTGATCTATAAATAAATCCTGCCGGGATCCCCATGCCTGCTTTAAGGCAGATTGTCATAGTACCTTCCTTTTTTCAAAGAAAGAATGTTAATTTTTACAAAAATTTAGGAACATGTTCGATAGTTTATTGTTTTTTACAATAGCAATAGCATGTTTATCTTCAACAAGAGTACCGGGTCTATTTTCTTGTTCAGCTGTTAAAATTGAAATAATTATAGCAGTCCATTGCGTCCATCTGTAGATATGATAATCTGAAAAATGAGAATTGAAATTAGGGAAGTGGATTTGATTTTCAATTAACCTGAAAATCAAAAATTGCAAATTAAAGATTTAAAACTTATAAAAGATCAAAACACAACAATTAAAAAATCAAATTCAAAATTTTTGCTTTTTAATGTTTCATAAGTTTCATCACACACACGATGTCTCCTCCCAGAGTATCAACCTTCTTCCTGGAGCAAAAAGAAGACTTAAGAAGAATGAACATTAATTTTGGTTCTGATTGTGTAGTTAGATTTCTTAATTTTCTCCTATAACATTAAGGGCCTCTGTAATCAACTGATCTCAAACACTTTCATTTCCAGGACTTTTTGAACAGAAGAAATCCAAGAAAGAATGATTGACGCGTATTAAATGAAAATCAATTGAAACGATGTTGGTAACAAAGAGAATATTATCTGCCTCGATATTTCAGGACTTCCTAAAAATTTTAGACACGAATCTCATCTTCTTATGAAACGCTCTTAATAAAAAATCTCTGTTCAGGAGTACAGTGGATTGGTTAGAAAGAACCTGTAGGATCATTCATCTGCGGACGGAGTTCGCATATGAATAAAATAGTCCCATATCTTCCTTCTTTCTTTACAACTTTCACGGTTCGATACATGGGCACATTCTCGACACTGAACACAATAGTAGTTTTTATCGATTATTTCTTGGGCGAAGTGGCCACGACACGCTGGCTGTGCTGATCGCATAAACTTCTTTTCACGAATCGACCAGTCAGGAAAGAAAAGAGCGAGGTGAGTATATCAAATTTCCTTACTTTTTTCCGCTTTTTGTATTTTCTGAAGTATTAACAAGGTTGTTCTTGTCCGTCTATTTTTGCATCGCCTATAACTACAGCTAATTGTACGTAGGAGTCTCCTTTATTTTTCTGGCCCATGATGTAGTGAATGTAATCACATTCATATTGGTGTGTTAGATTAATACTGACTGTTTAGCTTGGTCAGATTGATACTGACCACAAAGTCTTGTCAGATTGAATCTGACTACCAGTATTGTCAGACTGGCTCGTCATTGTTGATTCTGACCGTGAACACTCTCAAATCAGCTAACTATATACAAGAAATATAATTTTTTATCATAAATTGTTTACAGACAAGCTAGCTACGTGCTTGAGACACTAGATAGTTAGCTAGCTAATCCTTTAAATCGAAGAACAACTTGCTGTAAATTTTCACTCCTAATTCAAAATACGCGATGCAGTCATGTAATCTTGTAAAAACAAACCCTGGCCCACAAGAATACAAAATAATGAAATCCGTTCTTGGATCGTTTAACCAGATAAATATTAGATTTGGTGATACAGCTAGACGACAGTGTATTTGCAATGCTTTATATGCGATTGCATGGTATATGTTTAAACGCATTGGTGCATGGACTACAGTAGATTTAAATGTTCTTATTGAAGGTGATAAGATATATAAGAGTCTTGAAACTAATCAATTTTTGTCTTTGGAGGAGCTACCAAAATTTTTTGTATTGAAAATAAAAACTTCCAAGTTGTTTAAATTGGAATATTGTAAAGATATTAGCCAAAGACAATGCCAGATCCTTTAACACATTTTATGTAAATAAAAGCACCAAAGCTAATGGGATTCTATTGATTATTGAGGTTATACACTTAGTATCATGTGGAATAAATTTCATTTCTTTTTATTTGATTCTCACAGTCGCAGTGATAAAGGGAAGGTTATCAAGAACTTCAGATTATCAAGAAAGAGACAACGGGTCCTGGGATCGAGGTTGATAACCTGAAAAACTTGAAATAATTGCGAAAGTTTGTTCTTCCCGCGAAAATAGTTTCAGCTTAGAATATCCCGCAACCACGTCTGCAGGACCTGTTAGGTTTTTTAAATTTGGAAATATAAAATGCCGAAAAAGTCCTGCGGACGGAATGGATATCTCGTACACAATACGCGCACGGGTAGACTTCATCTTTGTGGTGCAGAGGCCGAGTTTGATCGTCAACGAAGATATAACAACAAGTAGTTTGTAATGAGGAAAACAATTATATGCGAGGTAATCAAATCAAAAACCAATACATGGATGAGCAAATCTAAACCTCCCAGATGTTTTCCACAAGCCGAATAATAAAAACGAGTGAATTAGATATCAATGGATTGCTTCTGGGTACGGAAAAAATATCCCCTAAAAGAATGCTATTACAATAGCGAGAATTAGAATTACAGTAGCGTGGTTTTATTCCTGTGGAATGCAAATAACGCAAATATGTGCAAAGTAACAACATAATCACAATAAAAATTTAATTTGCAATTAAAAGTATGTTAAATCATTAAAAGAACAAATAAACGATTACTTATTAAAAACGACACACTTAATGACGACATAATTTAAACATATATTAGAAAACAATTATTCCGCGCATATAACATAGTTGGATGGAAATCAATTAGAAAATGAGACTTCCCAAGTTCCCAAGTTCCCAAGCGCACTTAAAACATAGTACTACCCACATACTGCCACTTTAAATGTTTTATGATACTGTGCCAAATAGATAACACTCTCGAAATTAAAGTTCAATTCTTACCTTGAATTTTTAAAGAAGCAAAGATTTTCCTTCTTGGTATTCACAAACACCGCAATATGTGCTACTACATTTTAGACCCTTTTTACATGTTCACACTTTATACATTCAGAGCGTTTATTAAGAAAGTTGTCATCTTTATATATTGCAATTTCGAGCTTTTTGTTATATATAACGTGCATTTTTTTGCTGCAAACATTTAATAAATACGGTGCTTTCTCTACTTTGATTATTACCAAATAATTTAACACATCATATAAATCGTATAGCTACAAACACACAAAAAATAAACAATAAAGAGAAAATCAGGTTAATTGTTGTGGGTTTTACGTTCGACTTTTAACATCCAAGGCTACGACAAATTTTTCACCAATATCTTTCACCAATATCTCAGCATGACTTAAAGGTTTAAACTAAAAAAAAGGATAAAAAGAACAAAACAAATCTTCTGGAATTTACAGCCGAGTATCGCAAAAAACGACACATTCGATTATACAATTTCATTGTTAAAATTAATACGGACGCTGATAAAAAAGTCTTTCAGTCTTTCTCTCATATGAAATAATATAATTGTTAGAGCTAACCTTCACTTCTTCCGTTAATGCTTTCGCACTCTTTTCTGTCAGCAACATCAATTTCCATATTCTACATAAACAAAAAACACGATGTAGCAAAGGAAAATCAATTCCATGTAAACATGGAATAATAAGAACTGACTGCATTTTTTAAAATAAGTTAATGAAACAACGTGGAGTTTCCTCAAATAATTAATTTTTAACATACACAATAGATATACAGCCAATGTTTAACTATCTTTTAATTTGAACAACAAAAAATGGAAAATATCACAAGAACCGCCGAAAAATCACAGTCAATAAAAACAAAAATATTCAATAATTTAAATATTCAAAATATCAAATATTGTAGGTTGTGTTTTCCAATGCATGACATGGTTCTTATACAAACACCGTTTTTATAAAACTGCACTTTACTAAAACGATTAAGATATTATCTTATAGAAAGATCCGCCCCCAGGTTTCTCCTATGTGACTGACGGGTTACATATCCAATCAGCATTCAACTAGCTTGGAAAAATCACATTATAAAATGTGATTTTCCATAATAATAACTTTATTTGATAATTTAAATTCAATATTACTTTCAACGAAGTTACTCCCACTATCAATCTTAGATATATACATTTCCTCTTCTGCCAATAAGTGACGAAGATCCAAGTAAACGTATCAACTTCTACGTAAAGCTCTGACCAACATGTGAACATCACACAACATCTTTTTATTTCGCTTCTTCTTAGTTTGCTCAAGAAGGGCCCGAAACAACCAGTCCATAATATCTGGATAGTGATGCTTTGTTGAACCTTTTTTGCAACCATCTTTTGCTCACCAGAACACCTTTTGAATTTCTGAATTTGGTGCACTTATAAATAACCTCTTGTGTTAAAGATTTTCAATTACGATCTAAATTCCATAACATTTTCTTTGTTAATGGTTGGAATAACCATTAACAAAGAAAATGTTATGGAATTTAGATCGTAATTGAAATCTACGTATGTGCAACGTTCTGAGGAAAGTCTTGGCATGATGATAGGATGTATATACAATTTTTTTTTTTTTGAATATTTATACAGGATAAGATCGTCAGTTCATACGTACATATATATAACGAACTGCTATCAGGTTAGTAAATAAAAAATAAAAAAAATATATATTAAGTAAAAAAGAATAAGTTAAAAGAGAAAACATATAAGAATAAAAACAACTGAGGTGGAACATATATGAAATAGAGTATGCATAAAAAAAGTATGAAGCACGAGTGCTAAAAATCAGATCTATTAACATTGCTGATGTATCTTTTATGCATGTAGGTTTATTAACTAGTTGTTTGAAACCATAAGCATCAATTATTGACTTAAAATCTTTGTCTGTGTTTTTTGTTTTACAATTGATATTAAAATCTTCCATTAATATAATTCAGTGCAATTTCCACTCGTAACTTTTTCTAGATGATCATTTAATAATTTGTTGAAGTTACTTTGCAAACACTTTAAACCCTCAGAAGGGCAATAAACACAACCAACTAAAAGTGATTTTGATGAGTTTAATCCATCTTTAGTATAAAAAGCAACTCCTCCGCCTATCCCAGTATTTCAGTTTCATTTTAAAAATGAATATCCTTGCAGAATATATAAACCATCATTATCTGTGTGGTCATTGTTAACTATATGTGTTTCTGATAGTCCGATGATTTTCCTTTTCATACAGCTCGAAAGCGCTTTGAAGTTAGGCATGTTGCTTAGTAATCCACAAATGTTCTGTCTTGAGTTTTTTTGTTTACACAATTCAATATCACCACATAGTAAAAGTAACAATGATAGTACAAATTAAACTTTGTCGACTCAAGCAACACTAAACACGCCCGCTCTAGTTGCTGCCATTTTTATATCTAGCCAAGATTGTTTGAGATTCCTTAATATTATTTCTTAAAATTAATTTTTACTGACAATAAATTCCACACGTCTGATTTGAAATATCTTTTTGGAATTAGCTGCATGATTCTTCATTCTGCATATGGCACCCGTTCAACATCAGCTTGAAATTTGATCAGGTCATCTGTAAGTACACCAGTGCTTACTTTCACTTTCCTAACCCCACATCGTTGTTGTCTACTTCTGTGGTGTGTTCTGATAGATCCCAACTGCACTCATCATTCGACCTGAACTCTGGCCCTGTAAACAACATTCTCTCAAGCGTGTATTTGGAAGCATCTGATCCTTCTGACGCAATGTTGACAGGATTTTTGTTCCACCCTACATAATTTCAGACGTCGATATTGCTGTTGCTTCTAATAATCTCAAAAACTTTAGAAAATTTTTGTTCCCTGCAAGTGTATAAATAGAGTGTTGCACACTATAGGCACTATTGACTGACAGTGTCTCGCTATCATCATAAAAAGCTATTACATTCCAGCATTCCTAGTTTCCCCAGTCTTCTGTGGGGTATACATATATCCATTACAAATATACTTATGATGTCATAAGTGACAGAGCCATTTTGAAATAACTGTTATAAACCTTGAAATTTGAAATATAATATATAACAAGGAGTATTTTATATATTATGATCAATAGTTTATATAAATACTTTTCTAAAAGAGTATTTCTTTAAAGTTTTATCATTCTCTATAAATGACCCCTTTGGGTAAAGCATTTGCGTAGTTGTTTGCATTTTTTACATATTCGAAATGGAAATCTTGATATATTCATGTTAGTTTTTACCCTGCTTAATGTTATCAAATCATGTCTTTCCTCTGGTCGCATGGGTTGGAGTGAGTTTTTAATTTTTATTAAGAAAGGAACTAATTGCAGGAAAAACTTTGGGACCTGTTAGAAAATTCTTAAAAGTTTTTTTTTTTCATTTTTCTTCCATCTATACCAAAATGTAAGAAACCTAAGGTTTAATTGTATTCAGCAAAGATAACAAAACTTAAAAAATAATTTTTTGAGGAAACAATGCACAAGAAATAGACAGGAGACCACAAGTATATACCTGTGTTACCTGGTGTTTAGCAGCAGGTGGAGCGATTAATAAGAACCATAAACTGTGCCACACATTCAAGTAAAGTGCTTGTACAGGTGTGCAGAATACCTTTTTCCAAAAATCTATATCCTTACTTTGGTTTAAATAAAAGCACAGGAAACAGCCCATTGTTATATGCCCTGTCTAGCTAAAATAGTCACTCAGCAATTTTCATGACAGTAATGGAAGTATTATAGCATTTAGCATAAGAATTACTGGTTAGTAAATTTTGTTGTAGCTAACTACATTTGGCTACTTTAACTTTTTAAGAGATGTAAATAATAGATAGCTGCAAAGCCAAACATAAAAAAAATTGGCTAGTATAAAAACTGAATAAAAACTTCAAAAGGTTAGCAATAAATTAGACTGGATAGTCAGCTTGCCAAAGCAGGACCTAAGCCATGCTTCCCCATGTTTGTAGTCATAATGTTAAAATTTGTTTGTTCAAGATTTATACATAGCTAGAAAACGTGAAATATTTTTAACATGAAAACATACAAAAAGAACAAATAGTTTTTAGAAAGCAAAACCTACAAACCTTCAAATGGCCACCATTACATTAGATCACCCATCAAGCACACTGTTATCAATAGAACTTTGAAGCGTATGAGAGTTCATATTTAAAATAGCGTTTGTCATATTTCACAATTTTTAAATTTTGTTTGTTGTTTTTGAAACACATATTTTAAAAAAAAATTAACCAAACTATTCTTTTTAATTAATGAATAAAACACAAACAGCATATTAACATATAACAAAATGAAATAAATCAAACCCCTGTTTTTTCAAGGACTTCTATGAAATCATTTTCTGAGGAAACAAAGCGTAATAAAAGAAGTTTTATGAGGAAAATAAAGTGACAAACAAAGAGTAATTTCTGAGGAAACAAACCCAAAATTAAATAATAATTTGCTCAGCTTACCAAGACTGAGGTCATGGATTAAGCCTAAACGTACTGATGGGGTAAGGGGTAAGGAATTTGGACAGCAGATTTAGCACCTCTAAACAACTTGGCGTTAAGCTTTAAATGCAGCATAAATCTTTATATTTCAAATTTTCCAGGGCCGTCATTAAACAAACGTGACATTTGTTAAAATACCTACTTAAAATTCTATTACTGTACCCTTAGAAAGAATTTTAACATTCTGTTAAAAGTTTTTACACATAATTTGGATGAAAAAATGCTAAAAATTAACCAATAAATCGGGTTAACACCATGACCAAATTTTGCGCAGAATGATTTTCCATGATATAAAAAGTTAAATTTAGTTTCAAACTCTAAGGACAATCCTAAGAAAAGGAAATGAAATATACGTTATATATGAAAACAACCGATAAGTTACTACAGTTTTTTACTGATTATTAACATTGAGTCTTGTTTTACCCTTACCCATATACCCTCAAATGTTTTTTTTAGAAAATCACATTTTCAATGTTCTCAATATGGTCAGTTGGCAGTTAAAATGACCCATGGTCCCAACATCATGTTCTACATTAACATGTTTTTTGTTTATATTAGAAAACAACAGCCTCAAATCTTTGGCTTCTTAGGTTTTCAACTCTGACATAAAAAACATGGGGAAGAATTTGTCAATTACGTATCACTATCAGACCTATAAAATTATCAATAGCAACCTTGTGAAAAAACATTTCTTCACAAGAAATTTATAGTCCTGTATGTTAGCTTTTACTGGGTTTATTGACATTTAGCCTAGTCAAGTGTTTAAACGTAAATATTTTGTAGACTGGTTTGTAACAAAAAATGCAGGAATATACATCTTATAAAAAGAAATAGGCAATGCCTCCTTGTTTCTTTTACAAAATTTGCCTGGATAGAAAGGAACACATAGATAAGGGATCATGTAAACATTATCTACTTGAATTAAATAAAGAAAAGTTGACTAAAATAAATCATAGAACTAAGTTGGTTTGGTTTAAAAATGAGTCAAATATCTTACTGTAATAAAACTAATGATCACTGTTAGTGTTTGACTTATTGATACCTTAAGGAAGAAATTTTTGTGAAAATTAATTTCGGTGATGAGAAGACGATGAGGAAGACTAATCAAGATGTTGTAGGTGAGAAGTGTATACGTAATGATGAAGGTGTTTTGGCTAGCACAGAGGAGGAGAAAAGGGTAGCTTGGAAGAATTATTATCAGAGGTTGCTTAACACTGAGTTTGATTGGGATGAGGATAATTTGTCTGATGATGATGTTGTAGAAGGGCCAGCTATGCAGATCAAGACAGAATGGGTAGTTGAGGCTATTAGGAAATTGAAGATTGGCAAGGCTGCAGGAGTATCAGGTATTGTTGCAGAGATGGTAAAAGCATCTGGATATATTGGAGTTGAGCTTATTACAAGTCTTGCTAACCAGATTATAAAGGATGGTGCTATTCCGAGTGAGTGGCAGTCAAGTGTAATAGTGAATTGTTTCAAGGGCAAGGGTGATGCATTAGAAAGAGGTAACTATAGAGGTTTGAAGTTGGTTGATCAAGTAATGAAAGTTATTGAAAGAGTGATTAATAAGTTACTTAGAGAAAGAATTGATATAGAGAAGATACAATTTGGTTTTGTTCCAGGGCGTGGCACTACAGATGCAATATTTTTACTCAGACAGCTTCAGGAAAAGTATTTAGGAAAGAGAAAGAATCTCTATTTTGCCTTTGTAGACTTAGAGAAAGCTTTTGATAGAGTGCCACGTAAAGTTATTTGGTGGGCTATGAGAAAATTAGGTGTGGATGAGTGGCTAGTTACGATGGTACAGTCTATGTACAGCAATGCTAGAAGTCGTGTCAGGATTAACGATTCACTTAGTGATGAATTTAGTGTAAGTGTAAATCAGGGTTCTGTACTTGGTCCTTTGTTGTTTGTTCTAGTCTTAGAAGCGCTGTCGATGGAGTTCAGAACAGGTTGTCCATGGGAGTTATTGTATGCAGATGATTTGGTTCTCATAGCAGAGTCGATGGAAGAATTAGTTGAAAAGTTTGAGAAGTGGAAGAAAGGACTAGAAGAGAAAGGGCTAAGGGTGAACACAGCAAAGTCCAAAGTCATGATTAGTAGCATTGCAGCCAAGTGTGACCTTGTAGTTGGAAAGTGGCCTTGTGGAGTTTGCAGGAAAGGGGTTGGTAGTAACTCAATTTTTTGTCAGACTTGCAAGCATTGGGTACATAAGAAGTGCAGTAGTATTGGTGGAAGGTTAAGAGCTGACATTCAGTTTGTATGCAAGCGTTGCAAAGGTGAGATTATAGAGAATGAAGTATTTCCAGCTTTAATGATGTACAACAGTGGCTCGTTAGAGATAGTTGAGAACTTCTGTTACTTAGGTGATATGTTGGGCAGTGAAGGGGGTGTAGGAAGAAGTGTTACTTGCAGGATAGGTTCTGCTTGGAAAAAGTTCAGAGAGTTACTTCCTTTGTTGACTAGCAGAGTCTTGTCAATTGAGGTAAAAGGTAGGTTGTATGAGGCCTGTGTAAGAAGTGTTATGTTGTACGGTAGTGAGACATGGGCAGTGAAGCAGGAAGATCTTGACCATTTAGAAAGGAATGATATGAGAATGGTTAGGTGGATGTGTAACGCCAGTCTGAGAGACAGAAAGAGTTCAGATGAGCTAAGAAGCAGGCTAAGTCTCCGTAGAATTAAAGATGTTATCCAGATAAGAAGATTGAATTGGCTGGGGCACTTGGAAAGAATGGAGGAGGATAATTGGGTAAGAAAGTGTAGAGACTTGATAGTTCCTGGGGCAAAGCCCAGAGGCAGACCGAGAAAGACTTGGCTATAGGTTATAAGGACAGACTTGATACAGAGGAAGTTGAGTTTAGATCTTACACAGTCTAGATCAGATTGGAAGAGGGTCATTAATATACCCCGTCCAACCCATGCTAGCATGGAAAACGGACGTTAAGCCGAGAATGATGAAAAAAAAATGATGATGAGAAGGTGAAAACGGGCGAATTTCCCAGAATTTAACTTTGTGTTTTTTAATTTTCAGACAAAAATGTAATGGAAAATATTACAAAATATATATATCATTTTCAATACTTCGTAAATGTTTTTCAAATTTAAAACTAAAATGTAACATTAACTAATTAACATATTAAATTTTATCCCCCAATTAATTGCTTTGGGTTCCAGAATAATAACACAAAATTGATAGAAACAATGTATTTCTATTGGAATGAGTAGATACAACACGTTCAGTATGCATAGACTATTTATAGAATGTTTTGGGGAATGGGTGGGAATGCAGGTGCCTCCCTCGTGCTTCGTCATACGCACAAATATATAATGCATATCCTGAGCGTCAGGATATGCATTATAGGTGTCTCCATGCTCTGAGCGTCAGAAACATGAGACAATGGTGCTTTCTTTCATACCCTGAGCGTCAGGTGTATGAGAGAATTGAACAAATATATAACACATATCCTGAGCGTCAGGATATGCATTATAGGTGTCTTCATGCTCTGAGCGTCAGAAACATGAGACAATGGTGTTTTCTCTCATACCCTAAGCGTCAGGAGTATGAGAGAATTGAGATGCCTTGAGCGTCAAGTGCATCGGCATGTCCTGAGCGTCAGGCACATGCTAATTACTGGTGTTTTTATTCATACCCTGAGCGTCAGATGTATGAGAGGATGAGATGCCTTGAGCGTCAAGTGCATCGACATGCCCTGAGCGTCAGGCGCATGTTTCCTATTCCAGTAATGATTACAGTACACATATCTACAACTACATGTCCTGAGCGTCAGGCACATGCAAAATACTCGTGTTTTATTCATACCCTGAGCGTCAGGTGTATGAGAGATGCCCTGAGCGTCAGGCGCATCGACATGTCCTGAGCGTCAGGCACATGCTAATTACTAGTGTTTTTATTCATACCCTGAGCGTCAGGTGTATGAGAGATGCCCTGAGCGTCAGGAGCATCAACATGCCCTGAGCGTCAGGCGCATGTTTTCTATTCAAGTGCTACTGATTGAGATGCCCTGAGCGTCAGGCGCACCTCAATGAGCGTCAGCAAATATGGTGAACACATGTATACACGCCCTGAGCGTCAGGTACGTTTTTCAATGACTTGTATCAACACATTACTTGCCTAAACGGCTGACGAAGGAGGCCCAACACACCCACATTTCCCCATATTGTAAAAAGGAACAACAAGAAAAATACACTATTTGCTACAATTCTCCAATTTGACATGATACAATGCAATAACACAATACTAAATTCACGTATATATTCGACTGGCACTGCCCTACTTTATTGCACCAACACTCACAGCTGATATTACATAATATAGTCACTAAAACATGCGATAAACACTTTGTGGATTAATATGAATAAACCAGCCATTTCTAACGAAACATAAAATAATAATGTCAAATGATTTAATTGTAAAAATAACAGGTTTTTGTGCAACAGAGTAGTCAGTTATAACACTCAAAAACTAATAATTTCCTTAAGGCTACACTAGACTGGTATCCTCTCGTGCTTCACTAGTCTCTGTAGTAAAAACGGCAACAACAAAAAAAAAAACCATGTTAAAGTTCTAC
Organism: Hydractinia echinata; assembly: GCA_030067915.1. Taxonomy (NCBI): domain Eukaryota; kingdom Metazoa; phylum Cnidaria; class Hydrozoa; order Anthoathecata; family Hydractiniidae; genus Hydractinia; species Hydractinia echinata. Next base: position 12,896 of record JASGCC010000162.1, read on the forward strand.
TGGCTAAAACTGTAGAACAATAAAGAAACTGTTAACGTTAAATAATATCAAGACAAATTAAATGTGTCAACAAATTACACTGAACACACTAGAGAGCCCTCACATTCCATAGCCTAGTGATCTTATTAACACTGGCAATATAAGTACACCAGTTTTCTAAAACATTGCAACTTAAGTGAATATATCTGCAATAACAATCGCTAGACCAACCTTTCTAGTAGTGTGTTACATTGAGCATGGCACTGATATATTTCCGGGTCACAAATTCACCGCTTTGCAGAATAAACCAGGGACCGGGAGCCAAACCGCGAAATGAAAAGTAATGAGCAAATGCATTTCTGGGACAAAGGCATCCACAAATCTTGGCTAAACAGATCTTACAGGCTCTTACAGACTCTAAATGGAGTTTTTCAACTTGATGTGAATGTAAAGAATATTATTGTCCTATGAACTAAAATCATGCGGTGATAAGTGTGTAAGAGGATCCCATTTGTGTTTGGTAGGAAAGATGTACTCTGATACTGACAATGGTCAAAAATGCCAGTAACACTAAAGTAATGCCACATAGCTTTATCGTAGTTAGGAAATTGGCTATCCCCCTAAAACAACAAAATCTCTGATAGATGAGCTGGAGTAATTGGTTGGCAAAGTACAGTATGGTAGGCAAACTTCTCTTCAATAATTTGAGGCTGAAATGTTTCTTAATTTTTCTTATTTGAGCCTGAAAAGTTTCTTTAAAAAAGTCTTTTATTTACAATGCTTTTTTGAGATAGAGGAGGACGACATTGACGAGGACATTTTTGATTTGTTTAAGATGTCATCTATACATTAGTTTGTTATAAACAGATGCATGTTTAAACATCCACTTTATGAAACTCTCTTTATTCTGTCCCCCCCCCCTTTTTTTTTCTGTTGCATGCAAATAAGTTTCTTAATGTTGGAGATTTTCACATCCTGCTGAAATTTCTTAAAAGTTTTTTAAAATATTTACTTTCTGAGCCCAAGGTTTCTTATAGACTGGTTTCTTATAAAAAAACAAAACATGTACCACGCATAGTCTATTCATATTTGGCATGGTGTTATGACCATTAATAACGCTGTCATATTGGACTCCAGCGAGATAAACTTTCATGGTATTTATTTGACCATTGACACAAGGGAGGTAGCAAAGAGTTTAAAGTTAATTCCTGAAGTGGAAATAAGCAGAATCTTTTGTATGCACAAAAACCAATACTTTCATAAAATTGTTTGTAAATTTAGCTTCTGTTTATTTCTTGTACTTATATATATACTACAAGCTTTATGTAAATATTTAGACTGAAGATGACATTAGAGTAGGTCAAAACATGTATCAATTAAAGAAATGTGAGATTTTATTAAATTCGTAGTTTTTATGTTTATAATGCAATGACAACACAAGTCATAGCACAAGAATGGCCTAATTTAACAATTTTGGTAAAAGAAGCACCGGAGGTGGAATGCCAACATAATAAATTGTTTAATATACATTTCCTTTCTTTTAAAGAACCCCCGTCACTATGGATGTTTCCCAATATAGGATATCGAAATAGAAAATTAGAACCATGTTTAAATTTATTTCCTGATATCCAAACACTCAGCGATCTAATTTATATGATTGTAACAAATTTATGTGATGATTGCAAATCAAAAATTGTATTTATTATTCTCACAATCGAGTGAACGTTATAAAAGCATGATAAAGTTAACCTACTTGCAACCATGGATGTTTGCTAATACAAATAGAATTACAAGGAAGCCTGTCTAGTTTTTACCACCAATCACTTAGCATCCAGGGACCTGCCAATAAGGTTCTGTTCTAAATTGACAAAACGTCATGCACTTAGGCACAAGAGTAGCCTAATCAGACACCAAATTCGCATTCAACATCGATGTTTGTTAATGTGGCTGAAATGTTTCTTGAAATTTCTAATTATTGTTTAGATTAAGTCATCTTGGGAGCCAAATTCCTTTTTAAGAGGCTATTCGTCTTAAGAAACCATCATAATGGCAACATCTTGTTTGAAGATACTCAGATTGATATTAAGCTATTTTGCTTAAAGTTTCATTTTTGTGAGAAATGTGTTCCTTAAAAATTCAGCCTGGTAATGTTTCTTAAATGTTTCTTAAATTTTTCAAAATTTGAACCAATTTGAACCCAAGTGTCTTAATAAATTTTTATATAAGCAATTAAAATTCTAAAATGAGGCTTAAGGATGCTTATGAAAAACATGATCAGGCCCAAAATATGCTTATTGCGTTCAGCCTTTCTAATTCAATTTTTTTTGCGTCGGCAAAAAATTGCCGACGCGAACCTTTATTATAGCGTTTCGCGTCGGCATTTACCCATTTTACGTCGGCAAAAAAATGTCGACGTAATTTTGTTGTGAAATTTGAATGAATGCCACAATCAAAAACGGTCGGTGTTATTATGAAGAACATAAGGTATAGAGAACATTAAAGTCGGCCCCTTTCCTTCATGCTGACACTCTTATGCTCGGCTGGTGCATTACACTGAGACTCGAACGAAAGACGGAAGACCATTTGGAACCATGCCACAAGTCAGTCCGATCTTCATCGTCACAGAGAATACTGCGAGAAGAGTGCGCACCCATGCAAGTTAAATATAACAAGAACATGGGAGAGGTTAGGCGTCCTGTACCTTAATACAGCTTTCGGACGAATGTTCTCGTGATGTAATACCAAAGAAAAAACATGTTGAATAAAGTTTAAAAAATCTTTTTAATTGAGGAAAGAGAAATAAAATATTTTTAGTAATAATAATCGAAAAAATTGTATATCGTATTAAAAAGAAGTCCAGAAGTTCTGTCTCCCACACGACACGCAGGCAATAAGTCAGCCCTGCCCTCAATTTTGTGAGAAGAGATGTTCTGCGAAGACTCTAACAATCGAGTCTCCTGTACAGTTTTGCTTCATGTTAAGCTGTGCCAGTGACAAGCATTTTCGAAGCATGCCGCCAGCGACTTCTGCGATATACAACCTAATGATCTTTGATTATTAGTATAGTAAATAATTACTTAATACAAAAGACATTTCAGGTGCGCATTATTGAAGTGACTAAAGTGTTTTTGGTGCGTGATTGAAAACGCTGCTCCATTGTTGCAGGAGCGTGCGGAGGTGCGGGGGCGCGATCGCGCACCTCAAAAGACCAGGACTGATAGCGTTTTTATTAGACTGCTGGATCCGAATTAGTAAGAATTGAAATGGAGAATAAATGGGCTATTATAATGAAAAAGTATAATGAGTATATATTTACGATAGATTCAAGACAATTGAAGGATTTTCAAAAAAAAATTTATATGCAAAGAAAAAATTTGCCTCGGCAAGATTTTGCCAACGTGAACTTGTTTTTTTTAAATTTGCCTCGGCATTTACCTCGGCATTTGCCGTGTGCCGACGTGAATTAGAAAGGCTGGCGTTCATCATCATTAATTACAAATTAAATCTTAACACATACTGGTTAATGCAGATATAAGGAATAAAGAGAAAAACTTCTCACGAAACAAAACATAAAAACTTAAGAATGTTTCCTTAGGCTTTACATAATGCTTAATATATTCTTAAATGACTAAATTTAAGCCTATGGATGCTTATAAATGTCATGCTCATATAAATAAAACATGTATAGGAATTGGAGCTTCGCATATAGGAATTTTTATTTGTAGTACAACGGCTAAAGGAATTCTTAATAAAACAGCTTATGTATAGTCGTTCTAACCTTAATTCTAGGAATTGCGCATAGGTTATAAGAAAAAGTAGAATTCATTCTTTTTTAAGTAAGTATATACAGGATGATAACAACAATCTGTAAGCAGTAAAGCTAGGCAACACAAAGGGGAATGTTTATATGCGTGTGGACCTAGAAATAAAGCAAGATGAGCCGCAACAACGTATAGGTTTGCCTGTTAAATAAGGATCTGATAGGTAATCCTACCTACCACGACTCACAATGTTGGCCTTTGTAGCCCTTTTGTAGACCTTACTACTATTACTTATATTAAAAATGAAAAAGGATGGTAAAATAAAACCACAAAATGGAACTTGCTCTACTTGCATAAAATCCATAATGGATACTAGAATTGCATAACTTATTTAGATAACTAAGATTCCTATTCCATAATGTCTTACTCTGCCAACCAGACTGTTCAGAAAGAAGTGTGCTATTAATGCTATGCTAGGGCCCACTGTTGCAAGAGACATGCCCTTTGCCTTGTATAGTTTAAAAGTGACATTGCCACAACTCTCCTAACATAAACAGATAGTAAATAGTATGAAAAGAACTGACCTGGCAATGCAATGTCTCTTCTGATGAAATATCCAAAGCTTTTCGTCTGATGCCTCCTTGTGCAATATAATCCAATTATAGATAAACTGTAAGCTGTAAGGTACATCTGAAGAACTAGCACAGTGTGGGGTGTTGGGGTTTATATGCAGCCATTAATAATCAAGACCTGGGTAGGGTCCAGTTCCTTTTCAGGCAAGTGAGACTACTATCCTGGCAACCTTTAAGATCAGGTCTATAGGTAGAAACCACCCCCCACTGTGCAAGGCTCTACATTGCATCCTCAATGACTAAGGTAAAGCTAATGTATGCTAACTACAATGCTGAAGAACTGTACTTCTGTCACCACAATTAACATGAGCAAAACTTGCAGTTTAGCTTTATTTAAATTATGTTCTTCATTATCTTCGAGCAAATCAAAAATTAATTTTTGTATATACTACCTAGCTGATAACTACTGAAAAATAGAGGAAAAAAAATCGAATTTCAAGGAATTTAATTTTGTGGTTGAGCAATTTGGACGTAAGTTAATTTTGCAGAAAGAGTCAAAAACCGGAAATTAAATTCCGCAAAAATTTCTTCTGCGAAAAAGGTATATATATATATAATTTAGTTGGACACAGCAGAAAAATAAATTTTAAAAATTCGACTTACACAGTAGAAGTTTAAGTAACAGCTTAAAATATTGTATAGTTTTAAAGACATTCACTTCTAAACCAATGTTTTTTTAACCGGTCTTATTGGATGGAGTATGTTATCTTTTAATTCTCCGCTTGTTAGTGAAATATTCCATTACCTGTGAATTAAATTAATTACCCACAATCTATTTCTTTGGGTTGCCATATGCATCATAAATGTCACTCATAACTAGTACAACCATTGAAGCACTATTTGAACTTACAATCTTGGCTGCAGAGAACCTGGATGAAAGATCCTGAAACACTACAACATGTTTAGATGAAAAGACGGGACCAAAAAGATCAACAGTCACATCTTCCCAGTATTTTGAAGGAAAAGCATGTGGAAAAATTTGTTCTGCTGTCTTTTTAGTTGAACATCATCATCATCATCATTCTCGGCTTAACGTCCGTTTTCCATGCTAGCATGGGTTGGACATGCTAAACAATATAGGAATTTCTGTAAAACCATACGTAATAACTAAAAGTTAACCACCAGTCTCCACGGAACCACCACAGAACCGGAAGGAAACCACCAGTCTCCGCAGAACCACCACAGAACCAGCAGCAAACCACCAGTCTCCACAGAACCACCACAAAACCAGCAGTACTATCACAGAAAACTGTATATAATTTTTAGGGAATCTTTTTAATAGAAGGTCTGTTGGAGTGACTATAATTTCTGGAAGTATTGGAGCTATTTTGTTAATCCATTTCTGGCCGTCTTGCATAATTTTGCTCAATTCAGAAAGTATTTCGTCCTTTTTTGTTTCTTTTGCAATAAGCTTGTAGACAAATTAAACATACAAACACAAGTCTAATTTGCCTATAACCAGTGTGTAGTTTAGTGTGTATAGATCATTTATCTTGTCTTGTTGTTCTTTAGAAATTTGTATAAATGGATTGCTCCTTCAGGAAATGAATTCGATCAATTTAAATGGAGCCTTTTCGTGCAGCATTAAATATAGTACAGAGTGGTTTAAAATCAATTACCACTGTGATAATCTGGATAAGATCACAGAATGGATGATTTTTTGGGGATGTGTTAGGAATAATAATGCACCCTTATGCAAAGAAAGCTGACCAAGTTCTCCTTGCATGTATAGTGATGAAATAGAAATTAAGGATTTAACTTATGTTGGATCAGATTATACACCATCTGCCCCATAGATGATGCCCTAGAAAGTAATTTATTTCTTTGCAAATTGGCACTTTCTTGGATAAGTATCAATATCCTGCATTTGAAATTGTTGCCATCACTTCTTCCAGAACTTTTACATGTTAGAAACCAAAAACATTTTACCTTGTCACTCTTTAGAATAGCTAACAATGTGTGAGAAAAGGTACTAGCTATTTTGTTAATTCCGTTCAGTGGTAATTCTTTTTTACTCTGTGTGGAGCTTCCACAAATATCCAAGTTATTTGTGCACTGTCAGGCTACCATTATGGAAATAATTTAAAAACTGGAGTTCCGGACAAATAACTAAAGAGCTTGAAGTTCTAAAAACCATCAGCGGAAACCTACGGGGGTACCTTTTATTTTGGGGGTACCTAATATTTTATTACACGCTGCGCTCGGCTCGCTGGCGCTCCCCTTCACTCCGCTCCGCAAAAATGTACTACTTATCTGGGGTCCCACTTAACGAGAGCATACTGTAATATCTTCTGAAACGATCGAGAGAATCTTGCCCACGTAGATAAATCCCATGCCTCCTGCGTTGCTGGTTTTGTTCTGCCCAGATTGCGAAAACGGCCTGTTTACAACCGGGACAGCCAGATTATGTACGCATGGTCCGATTATGTTTTTTTTGCACTGGTTATGTCGTGGTGACCGGGATTATGAACGCTGATATAAATGGCTGGCCAGGCAGGCTGTGATTGGCATTTTCTTCGAACTTTTGTGAATTAAACATTCTCTGGAAGATAGAACACCCCTAAAAACTAGACATGGCGAAAGAAAAAAGTCTCGACGTATTTCTTAGTATAAACTACTCTTGTAGTAAATACATTTCAACATAATATACTTTGAAGTAACTAAATTTCACTGAACCTAATTATTCTTTTTGCGGGAATTAAGTTTGGTGAGAATTTATTAAACTTGCGAATCCCAAAATTTAGTATTTGCCACGAAATTTCGTTTCATTTGAGAACAACAACATCTTTGCCACCAGGGCTATTTGCTTGTCAGAAGCGATGACGAATGATATAAAAGCGGTCGGCCCCGATTATATTTGTTCTATTAAGTCTGGAATATTATTTGACTGTTATACATAAGTCGGCCTGCCCCGATTATGCTCGTTCTATAATAAGTGAGAAATAATATTAGACTGTCGTATATAAACTGGCCTGCCCTGATTATGTTCCTTTTATAAGTGCCAAATAATATTTTTTGAGTAATAAAACGGCTCGTCCTGATTATGTTGCCCTGATTATGTATTTTCTGCCCTGTTCTTAACCGGGGCAAGCTGCCGTACTTAATCAGGGCAGCGTTTATTATCCGGGCAGAACAGTTTCCCTGTGACGTACGGAGTGTGGTTTCTATACGGAGTAATACTCCGTATAGCTGCTATACGGAGTTTGGTTTAGCTATACGGAGTCTGCCAACGAATGTTAAAGTGAAATATTGCAATATATGACTGTTTAAAACTATTTCCGAAAAAAAAAAAAAAATCACCATAAAGAACAAGTTAAAAAGACAAGCACGTCATTTTCCTACTTTTTATTCATCGTAAACATACGAGGTATATTGTAGTTATACGGAGTGTGGGAACATTAGTTTGATTGCAAAAAAAGGATTATGGCATACAGATTGTGAGATACCGAGAGTATGTTATGCAGAATTCGCTATGTGAAGTATGCAGAATTTGCTATAAGGAGTATGCCATACCGACTATGCCATACGGAGTATTCTATACGGAGTATGTCATACGGACTGTGACATGCTTCATATACGAAGTATGTTATACGGAGTGTGACATGCTTACTATACGGAGTGTGACATGCTTAGTATACGGAGTGTGCCATGCTAAGTATGCGGAGTGTGACATGTTTGGTAGGAACAGAATTCGATGTATTGTTAATGAGTTAGGGTTTACAATGGCTGGTATAAAAGTACACAATTTTAAAGTTATATAATAAAAAGTCAATAATTGTATGGTTAGTTTTATTGCATATAGAAACATACAAAACAAAGTTATAAAGGTTAGAATGATTATAATGGAAGCCATAAAAATAAACTTCATACAAAACGCAAATAGTAAACTACATCATAAAGTAGGACTGCCGGTAACTCGAACACCGGTTAACTCGAACTTTTATTAGCTAGAACTGTTATCTACGGTAATTGGTACTCTGCATGCTTGTCTCATATTTTAGACTTTTTTCTTCTTACACAAATATTATTTGCTTGTTTTAGGCACAATTTTCTAAACTGGAATAGCTCAGAGTAAATTTTTAATAAGAATGCTTAGACTTCGACGCATTCTCGACCCCAGAGCTCTGGGGACGAGAATGACTTCGACGCTCATGCTGCATTCGCTAATGTCTAGCCAAACCAGTCTCGGTCTGCGCCGCTCGCGGTTTTGAGATATTTAAATATTTCCGTCTATACGGAGTAAACATGTCGCTATACGAAGTTATACTCCGTATACGCATGCCTATACGGAGCCGTACTCCGTATAGCTGGACACTCCGAATGGAACATCCCCACATCATCCTCGCGCGCACATAGGGGGGTATCTGCTGCGTGGACGTGCGTAATAATGATACCATGGTAACATGAGCAGTCAACAAATTGGCTACAAGGACACCATCTTTCTTCACAAAACAAACGTGATTAAAAAAAGAACTATAATATTATATAAAACAAAAACAAAAAAGTTATAAAACAAAGCCTTGATAAAATTATTGAAAAGTAACAAACCGAAATGTCAGCAGTGCCTGTGGTAACGATTTATAAAAATGGGGATCTACATTTCTTTGGAAAAAAGCTGGTAGTAAATGTGAAAAGAATTTCCACTTTTGATAATTTTCTGGATAAAGTAACTCAAGACACGCATGCAAGGGTTGCTATTCGAAGACTATGCACGCCTAACCATGGAAGTAGGGTTGTTAAGTTAGAACAGTTACAGAATGGAGGTATCTATGTTGCAGTGGGCCAAGAAAAGTTTAAAAGACTGCAGTAAGTCAATTTTTTTCTACTACAGTAACATTATATCATTGGCTAGCTAGAGATTTAGCTGTTAGCTAGCTATATTTCACTACATTAGATTGGTCCATAGACCTTTTCAAATGTTTACATTTTTCGCGGTAAGTTCTTTTGGCTTTAGCAATCGCATGGCAGGCAAAAAGATGCAGGCGCTAGGTGAAGTGAGATCCTTCTCAGTCTGTTTCTTCGCACAAAGGTATCGTTACGACTTTATATGAATATATGTCAATCAGAAGTTATCAATCTACACTCGTTAATAATAGTTTAAAGCCTCAACAATGTTTCCGTAGAAAGAAATGGGCTGCAAAAGACCTTTCTTCAGCAACCTCCTGCATCTTTCCACCTGTCACGCAGGCAATAGAGCCAGAAGGGCTTACCACGGAAAATGTAGCTAGCTAGCTAGACATTTAAAAAGGTGTATGGAAAAATTGATTTAATTTAGAAAAAACAATTATATACATATATATATATATAACTAGCCGGGGTAAGCCACAAGTAAAAAAGTGTTACCCAGCATTTAAAAATTTGGTGGCGCAATTAATAAGAACCGTAAATGTGCCACACATTCAGGTGATGCACTTTAGTACAGGTATACATTATGTTGGTGAAAGTTCAAAAATGAATGTTACTGCGGACAGGTAAACAATGTCGCGCATTCATGTAGGTATAATACCTTTTCCAAAAAAAAACTTTATCGCAACTTCGGTTTAACAGAAAGACTGGAAACAGCCTGGACTGAGCACTTAGTACAGGTAAACCGTGTTGCACATGTGTTTTTGCTTAATACCCTTTTAGCACAGTTTACAACCCGTTGTTACCCCGTCATAGCAAAAAAAATTAGAACGTTAGCAAATTAATTATGACACAGGATACACTCTGTTAAAACGCCGGGTTAAGCCACAAGTAACTGTGTTACTCTGCGTTGAACACCAGAATTTTATCATTAAGTTGCCCCTAAACCACATAAAATGTAAAAATAGAGAGTGCGGGGGTAGAGCTCAGAGCTGGTTATTTTAATTAATAGCGGACCCACATGGACATTATTCAGTGAAAATCCACTTAGGCAAAAGGCCATTGAAAAAATAGGTTGCTTTAGATGTTTTGCTGATGTCAGCAGTGCATATATATGTTCTTAAAATCTTACACAAAATGTCAAATGTCAAATCTTACACAAAATAAAAAAGAGTAGCTTGCAAGGTGCAAAATCTAGTTGATAAAAAGTTACAACAACGACACTCACAACATCGACACTCACAGCACCAATACTCACAAAACCGACAGTAAGAACACCGACAGTTACAACACCGACAGTCACAACACGGATAATAACAATGTCAGAAATACGCATCTCAAATATGTACATCTTATAAGTGATTATGTTGAAAACCCTCTGTATTTTATTCTGAAATGTCAAAAAGTTGGCCTGCAAGAGTTAGCACAAATCAACAAAAATAAGTTCTGTACACATTTTAAACATTGTCTTTCCCTTAAAAGCTTATACAAAAATATGAAAAAGCCATGGAAAACATCAAATTTAAATCTATACAAAAATCAGTCATTTCAGTTGCATACCATCCTCTCCCACAAAAATTTACACAAAATGTAAAAATCAACCAGTTAAGAACACAAAAAATTTTCTTTTTTAGTATGATGATCCATACTGCCCTTTACCAACAATTTTGAACCTAAATGTCAAAAAATCAATAAGCAAAGAATAAAGTTGAATAAAAAAAGATCATTATTTTGGAAACATTGTATACGGTTCGTAAACAAAATTTTACACAAAATGTAAAACAGATTGGTTTTTGAGAAACACATCTAAATCTACATCGATCTCTTTGCTTTCTGCGATTCAGTTTTCCTGATTTTTAAACGATCCACGGTATTTTCACTTTCTAAAATCGTATAGAGATCAATTCAAATAAAATATTATACGAATTGAAGCAATTGTGGAGACGATTCCTTAGTATTCAAACATCATTTTTATACAGCTTAAATAACATAATAATGTTATGGAAAACAAAAAATAGTTAAGTGTGAAACACACTTGCAAATATTCACATCGCACTTGTAAATTTAGCTTACGAGTGCGATTTTTCGCACACCATAGCACTCGTAATTTTTTTAGCGGATGCTTTTTGTAGCTCTGGCATAGTTTTATTTAAGAAATGGCCTGACTCAGGCGTACAATATTTGTTGCACGCCATCGCAACTTTAGGAGTGTTACCTTCCGCACGCCAGTCAGACATCAGCTTATTCAACAGCTTACAGTGAAGTCCGATTCTACAAAAATTTGTTCTTTCAGTATATATTGCATGTGGTCTATTTCCACAAAAGTTTGCACAAAATTTCAAAAAACAGCATTTTGCAACACAAACAATATAAACTGACTTAACCATACCATCCTCTCATATTTTTTTTTAACCCAAAGTCATAAACCCACGTAAATTTCCAATCAAATGTAAAAAAAACCTGTAAAAAAACCTGGCATTTTACATGTAGGCTGAGAAAAGTTTAACTGGATGTGAGAAACAACAATAAAAAATAACTTAACACACACACTTTAAATTCTATAAAATTCGTTCCACTTGTCATATTGTGGTCCCCTTGTAAAGTTCACAGGTAATGTGAAATAAATTATACTCTATGCGCATAACAATGAGTCACACCATCCTAAAAGTTCAAGAAAGATTTTGTAGCTAGCTTGTTACATCATAATTCGTGTTTAAAAAAGAAGAGATAGGTTAGAGCTAGCTAAGCTTGGGATGGAGTCTTAGAGCTAACATTAGCTATCAGCTAACACTAGCTAAGACACCCAGTTAAATATACTTACTTAAACTGGGGAGACTTAATTGGGTCTATAGCTAGCTATTTATGCTTAGTAAAAGACATTATAAAGAGAAACAATAGTAATGTAAAAATGATAACAGTGAGTTCAACAAACCAAAGTTTTCTGTTTGTCCAGCAAATTAGTTTGTTAGCCAGGTAACAGCGTTATGTAGCATTTTGAATTTTAGGACAAATATATTAGTTACGCACCAGGGGATACATTAATTATGCAAAAAAAAATTGTAAACAAATATGGCTAGCTTTTTTATTTTAAAAAAAACGCGGTAAAATATAAAACTTTAAGAAATTGGAGCTTTAATGGATTTTTTTGGAGAATGCAATTCTGCTTGACAATTTTAAGTGTACTACATAAAAAAGTAACAAGTAGCTTCCGCGACATAAAAACGGAACGTCTAAATATATCAAAGTTCTTACTTTTTCTGAATTCCAATCCACTTGAAACTCTAGCATGCATTTTCTACTTCTAACTTTACTTTAGGGATCGTCTCCGAGATCGTTTCAAAAAAAATCGTTTCAAATCGTTTCATTTTTTAATTAGCATAGCATGTGATACGAATTTGAAACGATTTTAAAGTAATGTTTAATTTTTTGAAATCGTTTCAGATCGTATGGAAATCGTTTCACTATTTTGTAAATCGTTTCATTAAAAAATAAAATCGTTTCATAATCGTTTCATAATCGTTTCAAGATTGTTTTATTATATTTACTTGAAATCGTTTCACATACCATAATTCGTTTCAAAATCGTATCATTATGATCGTTTCAGTATATTTATTTTAGATCGTTTCAAAATCGTTTCAAGGTGTTTCTTTTACATTCTTTTAACATAAAAGAATAAAAAAAATTATTAATCTAATAAAGGTCTCTCAATAAAACCTACGCGCTGTCACATAGGTTTTTCTATCGCTGCTTTTCGTTCTTAAACTTTTAAAATGCGATCTCTAACGAAGCTTTTTTATCGCCGCCTTTCGTTCTTAAACTTTTAAAATGCGATCTAAAAAAGCATTTTTATCGCCGCTTTTCGTTCTTAAACTTTTAAAATGCGATCTAAAAAAGCATTTCTATCGCCGTTCTTCGTTCTTAAATTTTTAAAAAGCGATCTAAAAAAGCATTTCTATCGCCGTTCTTCGTTCTTAAACTTTTAAAATGCGATCTCAAAAAGCTTTTCTATCGCCGCTTTTCGTTCTTAAACTTTTAAAATGCGATCTAAAAAAGCATTTCTATCGCCGTTCTTCGTTCTTAAACTTTTAAAATGCGATCTCAAAAAGCTTTTCTATATGCTTTTCGTTCTTAAACTTTTAAAATGCGATCTCAAAAAGCTTTTCTATCGCCGTTCTTCGTTCTTAAATTTTTAAAAGCGATCTAAAAAAGCATTTCTATCGCCGCTTTTCGTTCTTAAACTTTTAAAATGCGATCTAAAAAAGCATTTCTATCGCCGCATTTCGTTCTTAAATTTTTAAAATGCGATCTAACGAAGCTTTTCTATCGCCGTTCTTCGTTCTTAAATTTTTAAAACGCGATCTAAAAAACATTTCTATCGCCGCATTTCGTTCTTAAATTTTTAAAATGCGATCTAAAAAAGCATTTCTATCGCCGTTCTTCGTTCTTCAAATTTTTAAAATGCGATCTAACGAAGCTTTTCTATGGCCGTTCTTCGTTCTTAAATTTTTAAAATGCGATCTAAAAAAGCATTTCTATCGCCGCATTTCGTTCTTAAATTTTTAAAATGCGATCTAAGGAAGCTTTTCTATCGCGTTCTTCGTTCTTAAATTTTTAAAATGCGATCTAAAAAAGCATTTCTATCGCCGCATTTCGTTCTTAAATTTTTAAAATGCGATCTAACGAAGCTTTTTTATCGCCGTTCTTCGTTCTTAAACTTTTAAAATGCGATCTCAAAAAGCATTTCTATCGCCGTTCTTCGTTCTTAAATTTTTTTTCATCGCAATATTTTCCATTTTAAAGGAAATTGTTAGTTTTAAGAAAAACTGTTTATTTTTAGTTTTGAAAAACTGTTTTACGATATTTACGATAAAAGATGTTGTTGATGATGTCGATGTTGTCGATGTCGATGTTGAAAGAGAAACAATAATTTTACATTTATATATAAGTTTAATTGGTTTTTAATTAGTTCAACATCGTTTCAAAATTCGTTTCAAGAACTTCAAAGACTTTTACATCGTATCACAAATAATATTTTGACAATCGTATCAAATCGTTTCAGAATTTTTTCTAATCGTTTCAAAATAGTTTCAAATCGTTTCACAATCGTTTCATTTTTACGTAGTTTATACAAAATCGTTTCGCAAATAAAATATGAAACATTTAATTCGTTTCATGATACGATTATGAAACGATGTGAAAAAAATATTGAAACGATTTCCATACGATGAAAATCGTTTCAATTGTATCAAAACTGAAACGATCTTTGAGACGATCCCTTAAGGAGAGAGATTAGTAGTGTCAAGAAGAAAAATTTCGAGGCAGTTGCCCCTGCTGTGGAGTGTGGAATTTCTTTTGGGTGGAGAAGTTTCTTGTACCATACATTTACACATGTATCTGTGTATACAACGTGGATCATCCGAGCGTAGTAGCCATTGGCCCTGACTTATCAGGAACCAGTTTTTTAGGGGTCTTTCCAAAGTTCCGAACCTTTTTGTGTCGCGTTTCATAGAAAAGTCCTGCAAAAAGTCATTATAGTTACTCGTTTTTTGTAGTTCATTTTTAGAAAGACCTTATTACTGGTTCCCTTTTTTGTTTGAAAGCTTCCCAGGTGTAATGATTGTATGAATTTGTTTTTGTGAATTTTACTCGTTTTCAGAACGTTGCATTTCTATTGATACGTCCGTATGTATGCAATTAATACAATCAGCTGACCCATGCCTCAACACCAGAAGAAAAATCTTATGTTTTTGAAAGGGCATGTTTGTCAGCCACTGTTTTAACAATTTTTATTCAGTTTCATCACATGCTTCATCAAGTGTCAATGCATAATTATTAAATATACCAGTCTAAATTCCTGAGGTCCTTTCAGAAAAGCCTCTTCACTGAAGTTTCTTCTAGCTACGAACCTTGATAGTTTAGGTTCAAATTTTTGCCTTTTGAATTTTCTGAATCACAGTAAACTAAATTGTGCTCACTGATAGCCTAAATCATGACACCAGTTTTAAAATACAAGACACTACAGGGAGACACACCAGTAGCTAGGGTAAAGAGATCATTGAAACCTGAGTTCTCTGCTGCAAAGCCGTCTGCAGTTATAGACCCGAGAAGTAAAAGACAAGGAATGAAGCGTAAACTGTTCTGAAATCGACATACGACCAAAATGAGATTAACGAGTCCCCAAACAAGTCGGATGATGACGCATTTCAGCCTACAGATTTCCAAAGCTTTCCAATCATATGCAGACTGAACATGTTGATTTCCACATCAGAAAAGTACAGTTGGAACATGTGCAGAAACTTCAGCAGGCGAGGAAGTCTTAAAGCAGCGTGTATATATATACTAAAGAAGAATTTATATTAACTATAAATAATTTTTCTGTTTTACTGTTTTCCCAAACTACAGAGTGGTGTGATTCAGCATTTTGACGTTATTATAAAACATAAATAAATGTGAAGAAAACTTAAATCAATTTTTACATCTGTTACGTTACAATCTTTTGAAAATATATTCGATTCTTAAATTCGAAAACGCTGCATTATCATGCACAGCACGTTGTGCAATTTTCTTGATACATAAGATTTCTTGATATAGGTTTGGGTCTGTTAGAAAACTGTTCTCTTTAATATATTGGATTGAAATATTGCGGTAGATATACAATATACGGAATGATTCAAGTTTTTATTTTTTCTATTTTATGAGTTATAAATGTTGATTTTCTTATAACTTTGAAAGGGTTGCTGTATGCAATAGACTGAATATCTGATTTTTGGTATGACGTGTTACAAACTGTACAGTGTGGAAATTTGTAATAACTTTTTGTATGACTTGGCGAAATATGTTGATTTTTTAATGTCTGATATACTTTTTTCCCTGGTGTATATACTTCTGGCATGGCAAAGCAAGTATAGAGTTTTGTCAGATTTCGCTTTTTACGTACCGGTTGTTAGACGCCTTCGATTTTGTTAGACATTTTGCATTTTTATTTTATTTTATTTTTATTTTTATTTTTTTTTGTTGCACCTTCTATATTTTCAAACGTTTGTTTCAACGGGTATATAATATAGAGTAATGCAGATTGTGAGCAACCTCGATTCCAGGCTTTTTTTTCTCTTTTAGCCGTCCCGTTATAAAAGAGACAAAGAGTCCAGGTTGGATTGTGAGTTTTAAAAATTCAAATACTATGTGGTATGTTTTTGTTTGGTATCCTTTACATGGATTGAATGAAAGATTCAGTGGATTCTTCCACGGGAATTCGACTAGTTAATTAATTAATTAAATATATAGTTAGTAACTTTGCAAGAGCTTTGACAGTATTTTTTTAGCTGTTTTTCAAAATGCAGCACGAGAAGCAACAGACCTTGTTTTTTTGGTAGGTCATTAAACACTCCAGTTTGATTGGAAAAGGTTTTCGCACCATACACTTTATCTTGTTTTCGTAATCAGAACGTATTGGAAGCCAATTAAGACATATTACTTCAGCTTATTTAGCATATTTTCCCATAACATATGATGCAGTAATATATATACACCCCCGTTTTTTTGCCAGCGACTTAATTCTGGATGGAGCAACAAAACTTAACGTCAAAAATTCTAAATTTTACTATTCCTTGATATCATATAATACAGAGAGTGTGTCTGTCTGTCTGTAACAGGCAAAGTGAATGTGTTCATTTTCCTTTGATGTAGCCGGAATTTTCTTTGAAGTCGCCAAAAGAATTATGTCCATTTTGCCAGCGGGTTTTACTTTGTTTACATCAGTGATCAAAAATGAAGCAACTTGATTTGCTGAAATAATTTTAACGGCTAACTCCCGAAAAATGGTTACCCTCAATAAAAAACAACAACAAAAGAAAGGTCCTTCGTCTGAAAAAAGTGCAAAAAGTGATTCAGAGAAAGAAAACTCTAAGTAAAGAAGTAGAAGTAGAAAAATAAAGTTGAAAGCCACACAGAAGTTACTTCAGAAGTGAAGAGTGGAGCTAGGAAGTAG
>JASGCC010000163.1:680000-711621 GCA_030067915.1 Hydractinia echinata
GTTCTGGGACCGAGGTTGCTTCACAAAAAAACTATCGAATTCGAATATGAATAATTCGAATCTAAAATGTAAAAAACAAACTGTCGTTGAACGTTGTCTGTTGTCGAACGAAGTTAGTGTTGATAGTTTGAAATATTTTTTAAAAACAGAAAAACGCACGATGATATAAAATCACAAAGAGAATCGATTAAAAATGTATCAAACAATTGTATACGCTTCCAATTCGTTCTCTTAAGCGAAGTTTAGTATTTGAAGTAAAAAACTGATTGAACTTTTATCCAGAGAACGCTAGCAAGCTACCTACTGAAAAAGCGAAATAAAAGCAGGTGTGTTGTTTAGATTATTTGGTAGGGAAATGAATTTGGGTGTATAACGATTTTTTAGCCGTTTCAACTTTCAGAGTTAAATTTTCCCTGAAATATTAACTCTGAACAATGGGTCAGAAGTTAGGAATATCCTACGAATATGTCCAACCTCGATTGTTTGTTCAAATATAAAAAGAATTTGCCAATAGCTATAGCAACTTATAGCAAGCTTTATTTTATTAACGCATTATATATTTCCAGGCCATAGCCATGCTAAGAATATATTGGGAAAATGAGGATAGTATTTGTCAAGAAAGTTAAGAACTTTTTTTTGTAAGAATATACTCTAAACAATGGGTCAGAAGTTCAAAATATCCTAAGAATATGTCTAAGCTTGATTGTTTGTTCTATATAAAAATTTGTATGATGCACAAAATTGATTAGAAGTTTACTTTTTTATTGCGTATCTAACAAACTGAACTTTTTTCTGTCCAAAGCAATGGGCAGTTACATGTAGCTAGTATAATTTGCCATTAGCTATAGCAACTTACGGCAGGCTTTATGTTATTAAGGCATTATATATTTTCGGGCCATAGTCATACTAAGAACATATTAAAAATAGTGAGGATAGTATTTGTCAAAAAAGTTAAGAATATTGAGGCTGAAACGAAAATACACTATTCTTATAAAAACAGCGTGTATATCCCAGAGAAGAATTTATATAAACTATAAAAAGCAATATTTCCGTTGTTACTGTTTTTAACGCTACGAAGTGGGTGATTCAGTTTTGATGTCGTTATAACAAACCTAACTGTAAAAAACTTAAATCAATGTTTATATCTGTTACGTTACGATCGTTTGAAATATACCGTAAACCTCCGAATATAAGCCCTGGGCTTATACAAGTTCGTAAGCTTTTTTGGGGTGGGCTTATACACGGGGGTGGGCTTATACACCGGTGGGCTTATACATGGAAAACAATAGCAACATATTAAATATCTATGCATATATTTTACGTAATAAAAACTTTTCACTCATCGCCACTTTCTTCACTATCTTCACTTTCGCTATCACCATTATCTTCACTTTCGCTCGACGTCGCTGTCTCTACATTGTCTCCGCTACCATCATCTTCTTCCTTGCTTGATGAAAAACGACGTGCACCTGAAGGGACATGGGTTCTAGGGGGAGGAATTGAGCTCCCTTGTGTTTATTTCTTATATGGACCAAATATCAATAGAGGACTAGTTCGTAAAGAACTGAAGAAATAGCTTGCACTTGTATGTTTTTGAAAAAAAAAAAGTTTTTTAGTAAAAGAAAAACAACCATGAAATTTTCCCTTCCAATATTATGGGCTTACACACGGGTGGGCTTATACATGGAAATCGTTAGTAATGAGTAAAATGATGGGCTTATACACGGGTGGGCTTATAGACGGGTGGGCTTATATTCGGAGGTTTACGGTATTCAATTCTGAAATTCGAAAACGCTGCATTGTTATCATGCACGGCATGCGCTGTTTTCTTAATACATAAAATTGAAATAAACGATTTTCTTGTTACGGTAGATATACAATATACAATATATTTTATGAGTTTATAACTGTTGATTTCTTATATTTTGTGTAAAAGGGTTGCTGTATGCAATAGACTGAATATTTGATTTTGGTATGACGTGTTACAAAAAACTGTACAGTGTGGAAATTTTGTAAAACCTTTTTTGTATGACTTAGCGAAATATGTTGGATTATTTTTAATACTTTTTCCCTGGCAAAGCAAGTATATAGATTTAGCAGATTTCGCTTTTTACGTAACGGTTATTAGGCGCTTTGATATTTTTTTTTCTCTTTTTGCCGTTCAGTTATAAAAAAGAGACAAAGAGCTGAGGTGGAATTGTGAGTTTTAAAAATTCAAATTACTTTATTTTATACCTGTCAACTCTTTTTTATATACAATAAATCTAAATGTTCCGTACAATCGTGCAATAACTGACGCGATATTCCACGTTTCTTTTGGTATTTTCAATTTACAATGCAATGACTTCCGTAAAATGCAATGACTTCCGTAAACAAAAACGAAATCGAGATATCGTTACTCCCTTTCATGGGCCTTCTATTTTGCAAAAATGCAATAGAAAAATAAAAAATGTCTGACAAAAAAGAGATGTTAGGTATATAATAAAGCATATATTGCATGCCCGTTCGTCGAATATCAGATTTATCCACTCTTGGTGAGGCAATATTCCACTCGACTGCGCCTCGTGGAATATTGCTCACCTCGAGTGGATAAATCTTGTTATTACCCGGGTAAAAGGGCGGCATCGATATTTTCGAAAATCGAGCAATGTGATTGGTTAGGACTTACGTCATAGCGGGCAATATTCCACGGTATTGCCCGCTACCATAGCAACCGTGTTTAAAGTTTAAATATGGTAGCATTAAATGTAAATAAACACGGAAAAAAAGCAAACAAAACGCGAAACAGAAGTTACTTACTTACTTTTATCTTTTAAAGAATTTTAAGTTGTGGCTACAATAAAAACCTGTAATGTTTACACGATATTCGATTTGAAAAAAAGTATTTTTAGTTCGAATGCACGTTCCATATGGGAATAGTTTCTATAAAGACGTGGTTTCTACATCCTGCTTATAATGTTATATTTTTTGTCGTAAAATACAGTACCCGGATAATAATCCATATAATAACTGTTTATTTCGGGCAATACCTTCGAATATTGACCTCTGTCACGTATTACCCTTGCAAGCTCGGGCAATACTTTGACGTTGGTCAATATTCTCCGGTATTGCCCTCATAAACAGTTATTATAGGGTTAATATTCAACGAATGCAATATCTGCTTAATGTTGTATGTTTTTGTTTGGTATCCTTCACATGGACTCGATGAGAGATTCAGTGGATTCTTCCACGGGACTTCGGCTATTAATGAAGCAATTAGAGTGCACTTAAAACTTAGAGGCCAAATAACTTGGAAACGAGGTGGTGACGTCAATGATTTTTCACCGCGTGGGTAACTAGGGACCACCTAGGACCAATTTGGAAAATTTTCCCAAACCTGGGTCCCCGAATCCGTTTCGGAATGGACGGGTTGATGATGTCATCAAAAAAAACTTTTAACCTCAATATCACTGCAACCGTTTGTCAAAAGCACACGATCTTATACATTTTCTTGATCAGCGTTTCAAGATCTTTACGATGAAGGCAACGGATATATAAAATTTTTGTGCTTTTGCGGGTTTTTGCTGACATTAGCAAAATTTTTAAACCCTTTTATCTCCTTAGGCGTTCGTCGAAAACATATGATCGTATACATTATTTTGATCAGCGCTTTAAGCTCTATACAATAGAGGCTACGTGAAAACAAGGTTCTAAATTTATTTTTTTGGTAATGGGTTGCTGCATTCTCGTCCCCAGAGCTCTTTGAGATTAAAACCTCGAAAGTAGCTCTGGACCTGTCTGGTCACGTAATGAAAATATGCCACTATATGTGGCATATTTTTGTGACTCGATTACCTGATGTTGTGCTTGTAAACTAGCCGTTTTTAATTTTACTTATCGTTTGTGGGGACCTAATTGGGTTCGTGATTAAGCACAACTCACGTTCATTCAGAATGTGAAATTCAGAATGCGCGTGCGCAAAATTCGCGAAATATTTTGTAATTTTTTCAAGATGGTAGACGTCGTCGCATGCCTGACAAACATTGTTTTACAAATTGGATGCTCTACTGATTTTGAACAAAAGCTGACTTTCATGACTACAAAGCGTTTGTTTTAATTTTATAATGTTTGATAACATGTTGGCGAAGACAAAAAAATTGTTGTTGGCTATGGCGAAAAGTAAGAAAACGAAAGAAGAACATTTCATTGTCAAGAACGTATTTTTTTCCGACAGGGGCAAAAGGAGCATATAAAAATGCCTAAAACTAACATTCTAAAGTTTTCCAAGCCTATTCATAGTTATTTTTATTAATTTCAAACATTGTATTACCAGTAGAAATCAACATCTGATGCTTACATTTTTTTGCTCTGAAAAATTTGCCTTCAAAGTCAAGATATTTTGGTGACCTGTAGCTAGCTATAAATGGCACTTGAATGATGATGTTATGAGTAGTATAATGAATTGTAAGTAGAATTTTGTTATTACTGACTAACAAAGGTTACTGATATGAATGTTTTTTCTTAGTAAACTATATTTATTTTATTTTTTTTATCTTTTCAACGCTGGGCCTCGGCTCTCCTAGCAACGCATTGTTATTATGACTAAAGTACTGTGTATAGCTTTACAACTTTGTGCATAAACATGGTAGCCTTAAAGTAAAATACCTAAGGGTAGTCAATAAGGAGTGTAGTACACTGTTTTGTTTAGAAAATATAGTGTGAATAGAACTATTTTATTGCGTTTACAATTGATTATCACCAATTATGACGTGTTATTATATTCTTACCTAAATTTCGGATTTACGATTCCTAGGAATTGCTAAAACCTCTCCCCCCTTTCTTTTAGTGTCGAAAAGATGCTAATACACAAGTTCACAGTCTCACAGTCTTGCTTTTGTTACCACGTCTTATTGAGAATTAAAAAGAAAAGAAGTAAACTGTAATGAATTAAGAAGGCTCTCGCCATGAAAAAAAAGTGAAATATTTTTTCGGGGAAATATTTCAAAAAGAAAAGTTACAACTTCTTCACATATGTTTTAAGTAGGGTTGCTGGCAATAACATACTAAATTTTAATGTCGTAAAACTAATTATTTCTTCAGAAAATGAGAAATATTCATAATGCCTATGGTCAAAGCCTTATTCGTGGTGGTTATCCCTCCATTCGGTGATTTTAATGAGTTTGTTTTTAATACAGAACATTACATAAGTGAACGACTTAAACTGTGAAGAGGTGTATTGTGGAAAAAATGATTTTGTGGAACCTCTTGCCCCCTGTGGGCTTTTGTGGCAAAAAATTATTGCATTTTATTAATAATTATTATTATGATAAGTATATATAATAAGTATATTTTATACAAAAGCTAATGATTTTCACAGAAAATATTCCTTAGAGCATCATTGAAAAATTAATTTGTTTTTTGCCAAAACCCCTTGAACAAGAACTTAAAAATTCAAATGTACACATTAAAAATACTTATTGTCAGAGAGTTTTGTGTAAAAATATGTTAGGATTGAACAGTGAATTTTACAAAAAAAGTATATATGCATACACCTTTTTGTATAAGAAAACCCATTTTTGACTTAAGCCTAAATGTTCTTAGCAAGGTGACTGAATATAGGCTGAAATTTTCTTAATTTTTATTTCTCTATTTTATGTATTTTGTTTGAAACATCTTTTATTTTTATTGGAGAAAAAAAACTCCTTTTGTTATTTTTAGGATAAGGCCTTGTTAGGATGTTTATTTGACTGGAAAACTATTTCTTATAAAAAAAAATGTGTATATACTCTTTACAGGGAGAAAGTTTCACGGGGGAAAGTTCCGCGAGGAAAAAAATAGCGAAATAATGAGGATTTACATTCGCGAATAAGTGATTAAATATATTTTGCTTAAAATAACTTAATTTTACTTTTATATTTGCTCCTATACAATTTATATGCACGTCTTTTTTACCTGCACAAGCTTAAAATTCTAGTCATTATGAAATGTCTATGAAATACATTAAAAGTAAATCCAAGGCAAAAAAAATATTTCAAAATTTATCCTGTTAAGGTAATGTAAATATTAAAAATCCACTGTCATATTTTTTTTAATTTCCATGTGGCGTCAACAACCTGTTAAAGTGTTTATGGATTACTCCTTGTATGGTTTCAGTCGTTTGGGATACTTTTTGTTGCAAACAGAACTATGCACATTATATGGTTCTTATTGGAAGACTTATTTAAAGAATTATGTTAATGTACAGTTTTTATTTTTATGTTTGCTAAATGAAATACACAAATTATATTGTAACTTAGATTATTTTATCTTTGTTTGAGACTTTTCTTCATGAGTTCTAAGGGGCATGTTCATATGGGAAATATTTCCTCGGGAACTGGGTAAATGTTTCAGCATGATATCAAGTCAAGATCTCGGGTTGTTAACAAACTCTTAACAAAATTTAGTTGCGTTCATATGAGAAAAAACATTTACCCGCCTACCAAGATCTCGGGTGCGCATGATCGAGATCTCGGTAAGCGGGTAATGCATTTTCCCAAAAAACAGAAGTTTCCTCGACAGGCGAGATAAATTTATGTCGATTGGGCATAATTTTTTAAAAATAAACAGTAGATTCTTATCATAATAAACAATGGAAACTTATCACATGGTATTTTCTCACCCGAGGAAAAGTTTTCTCGCCCATGCCATATGAACAGAAAGTAAAAATTATATCATGCCGAAATATTTCCCTGCTATCCGAGGAAATATTTGATATGAACAGCCCCTAAATATGACATTTTGCACTTAACAGCAAAAGCGTGGCTGTAATTATTGTTCAAAGCATTTATAAGGCTTTATTTGGTTTATTTTTTCACAGTTTAATTAACAGCCAGCTAGCTAAATATAAAACCGAAACTGCCACTTAGGCTCTTGGAGTGCTCTTAAAACATGCTCTTATTTTATCCAAATTTAAGACTTGTATTCTTTGGCCAAAAATTAACCCATGAGCTATTAAATTGAAGATAATGCAATTGTGTGGCCACCTATATCAATCTGTTATATCTTAAGGTTTTGCTGCATTTTTTTCCCTGTCCTAGCATTTATGGCTAGCTACCCAATGGCCTGCTACACTGTATCTAGGTGGTCTTGATCTACCACACTTTTATACTTAGATTTTGCAAATCAGAGTGAAATCAAAAAGAACTGTTAAATGTAATAATGAGATTAATTTAACCTTTTTTGATTATCTAAGACTTATAGAACTTTTTGCATGTCGATTTGTCGGCCATGTTTGTTGATATTCAAGGAGGCTAGCTAGCCAAACACCCTTACCGTGGAAAATGCTTAAAACTTTTAGTAAAAAAATGAAAGCAAAATAAGGTTTTTTGCAGCGGAAAGACAAATCCCGTAGCTTTTCAAAATATATATACTCTACTGGGTAAAAAACTTTAGTTCTCTCTCAAATTTTGGTAGAATATAGGAATTCTGCAAATTTGTTGGATAAAAAAACCCTTTCGTTTACGTTGCCACAACAAAAGCAAACCCGTCGTTTTCAGTGTTTATACGGAGCCTTGGCCACACTTATTATAATAAAATACAAAGTAAACAATATTTTAGCACCATGCCTTGTAATTTAGCATGCTAAGTCAGGTATGTCGAAAAGTTACCGCATGCGCAGACTGAATTTCCCGTGTACAGGCGGAACTGAATGACCGTGAACTTGAGAAAGCGGATCTGACAGTACAGTGGAAGATCCTGAAAAGAAATTTAATTTGATGATTCTAAGTCCAAAGCACTTATTTAAATTTTTAAAAAACATTTTAATGTTTAAGCTACATGTAAATCTGAAGCTTAGTTACGTAGTCAGTCTCTGTTTTGTCGCTTAGGTGCTAGTTTTAGCTATAGCTATATAGCTAGCTAGTGAAAGTCTCACAATATGTACAAATTTAGCACACTAGTTAGCTAACTATTTATCCAGTATATTGCCGTTTTCCATCATGAGCTTATATTTTTAATCATAAATTTAACCAGAGTGGCTTCTACTACTGCAAGACTCCGAAAAGGATGCCATCTATCTATCTCTGTTATTTCTGTGAAAACTGTTTTGTTAAACCAGCCCATAGCTTGATTATATAAGATGAATTGACCCATTTGAGATTAAGTTAACCAGCTGGCATAAAATACACCACTATTAAAACTTCTTTGACATTATATAAAGCAGGTCAACTCTCCTAAAGCCAGCTGGCTCGTTTTCCAACTCAGGATGAGTTGAATGGGTGAGTTGACTCGATTCATATATATAATACCATGGCAAGCCATTGTCAGGTTGAAAAAGCAAAAACATGCATATTGCAAGCTAAAACAAAAAAGAAACAATCATGTTATGTTTTAAATTTCTTATCAGTTTTATTTTGTCAAAAAATATGAGTATTTTCTGTATTAAGTGAATTTAGTTGAAGCACAGACAAAAAGGAGAAACCTTAGATTTGAATTAGCAAACCATTGGTAGCTAAACCAAATACTCATTGACAATTTTACGTTTATTTTGCTGGTTTTGTTTACACCTTTGATTTGCTATTTTTAAAAAACAGAGAACAGTATATATAGATCATTTCCTGGGTTGACTTTTCGCATAAAAAATGATTTTTTTTTAAAGAAGGTTGATCTGCCAACTGAGCAAATACGGAGCCAACCTGCATCGCATAATCAGGTTCGTGATACTCAATAGACTTGTTAGCCTGAATTTGACATTTCACAGAAAAGTTAGATTCAATAACCGATGTGCAAAATTTTTGCTTTTTTCTTGGAATAAGAGGCATGAAATTTTTTTTTGTTAAACACTTTTGTAATCAGCATGCCATAAAAAAAATAAAGTTTGCGATCAAAAGGCATTTTTATAAAAATTACAGTTTGAATATTTTTTCAAAAGAAAAATGATGACAGAGAAATGTTTTATTTTTATTTATATAATTTATCAGTAATGGAATGTTTATATCAAACAAACATTTTCATCTTGTTTTGTAGAATTTATTTCTGCAAATTTTTTGGAAGATAATTTTGCAGATATAGGGTCAAAATAAAAAAAACATTACCTGAAAATGTCTTTTTATTTATAATAACTTTAGTATATGTAAGAGCAAAAATTTTTGTAAAAGACAAAAGATTTGAAAAATTTCTACTTTTGCGGATGATAAAAAGTAATGCAATATACAATGTATAATAAAGAAAATATTGAAGACAAAGTTTTATATATTTTTAACCCATCAATAAAATTCTTAAATCGGACCCAAACTATGTTTAAGGAAAAATGGCTATATCTTAAGGACCTGATACACTTGTATAATATCACTCAAATATGCCTTATAATATCAATATAATTTCTTAAAATAAGTTTAAAATATGGTTATAATTATTTCTTATAATTTCTTATAATACAGCTATAATTTGTATAATTTCAACACCTGACATGTGCGTCATAACCTCATAATTTGCTGCATGGCTATAATATTTGAATAAAATCAAACGAGTTTGATTTTAATAATATTGTTGGTGATCTGGTGCCTTTTGTTTGTGTGACAATATATCTATTATCTGCTAGCGCTGTTGGGGCAACAATGTTATGAAATTAAATGAAATTATAACGATATGATAACAAAATTATAAGTATATTGTAGAAAAATTATAACTGTATTAAAGAATATATTTTATGATATCATACAAGTGTATCCTGGCCTTTAAAATCATAATCCAAAAATATTAGCAGTCTTGCCACAATTTAAGTGTTTGCTCAGATTTTCTAATTTCGTCATTTTTTTTACTTTTTTATTAAAGTTTTTCTCTTCAATTTTATTTCATTAAAATTTACATAATTGTTGCACAGTCATTCTGACTATATACGACTAATTTGTTCAGTCATTGTCATTGAACACAAATATATATATATATATATATATATATATATATATATATATATATATATATATATATATATATATATATATATATATATATATATATATATATATATATATATATATATATATATATATATATATATATATATATATATATATATATATATATATATATATATATATATATATATATATATATATATATATATATATATATATATATATATATATATATATATTATACTGCATGGGACCTTAGGTTGACCATATGTAAAATACCTACCTTAGGTCGACCAGGAGGCGTATTTGGCGTATAATTCGATTTGCTTTCTTATTATAAATTTCTTTTCACTATATTTTCTAGTTATTACAATTTTAATCAAAAAATTGTAAGTAAGTAAGACGGTTTAAGATATATTTTCATATAACATATATACGGTCGACTTAACGTTTTTTACATGCTTTCTGCAACCTTAGGTCGACCGGTCGACCTAAGGTATGTTTTTACAACTTTTATATATGTCGACCTAATGTCCTTTTATTACATATAGATATCCTTTGTCAGTTATTTGCTTCCCAACATATTAATGATAAAAAATAGTGCTTTATTTTTAGTACCGCTGTTAATGTGCGTCTCTCACCCCCTATTCATGTCAAGGTTAACCCTATTCGGTCCTGGGGGGGGGGAGGGGGGCGATTCCGCCCCTTCCCCCCCTGACGTTTTTTTTAATAACTCTTTAACGCTATGCTGCATGGCTTTGATACTTACTGAGTTTCAATACTTATCTATTAAACACCTTTATGCAAAATATTTAGATCCCATGCCTTTCAGATGCTTTGATATGGGCTATTACTCGAAACTCCCCCTAAAAATCTCTATGAAACCTTTATAACAGGGAAAATATGATAACTCTTGTTAGGATTATCCTTAGAACTTGAAACTTACAACACAACTTTGTTTTATAAAAAAAAACATTTTCTATGTTTTGGATACGTGATTAATCCGATTTCCCGATTTTTTCGGATTTTACCCGAAAATCTGAAAGAAACGGATTTTCGGGTAATCTTTGGCAACTTTTTATGCGATCCATGTAAAAGCCGGAAAATATGTTAAATAACTTTTATGTAGCTTTCAGAAACTTCAAACAGAATATAAAAATTTTAAACAAATTTCAAGCTTTTGATGACGTCACAGAAAATGTGCTGACGCAAGCAAGAATTTATTGCCGGCATTTTGTTCCTTTTATGACGTACTATAAGTGTGCCATGTTTGATTCAATTTGAACAAGCCTATGAAAAGGTATAATATTCGGTCATAATATGTTCGAAAAACCCGGGAGTGAATAGGGTAAAGTCATGTCCGTGTAACTCCTAACGAAATTGAATCCCCTAACGAAATATTTCGTATAAACGGGAAGTACAATAACTTAACCCTATTAAGTTCGGTTTTTTTTAAACATATTATGATTTTTGCTGACGTCAGTTTTTTTGTCTATGACGTTTAAAATACCACTATCTGCGTA
Organism: Hydractinia echinata; assembly: GCA_030067915.1. Lineage (NCBI taxonomy): Eukaryota > Metazoa > Cnidaria > Hydrozoa > Anthoathecata > Hydractiniidae > Hydractinia > Hydractinia echinata. Next base: position 691,396 of record JASGCC010000163.1, read on the forward strand.
AAATTCAATTTCTTTAGTTCTAGAGTGAGTTTTTACATTCTGTTTGATATTTCTGAAAGCAAAATAACAGTTATTTAAACATAATTTCGGTTTTCACATAGTTCGCATGAAAAGATGGAAAAAATTGCCCGAAAATGCGTTTTTTTCCGATTTTCAGGTAAAATTCAAAAAAGTCGGGTAGTCGAATTAACCGAAAACATACAGAAGTATTCTACTGGATAAAACAAAGTTGTGTTGTAAGTTTCAAGTTCAAAGGATAATGCCAACAGGAGTTATTATACTTTCCTGATTATCAGGATTTCATAGAGATTTTTAGGAACAGTTTCAAATAATGGCCAATATTAAAACCTCTGAGAAGTATGGGGCTTAAAAATTTGGCAAGCAGGTGTCCAATAGATAAATATTGAAACTAATAAAGTATAATAAGCATGCAATATAGCATAAAGGAGTTATTAAAAAAACCGTCAGGGGGATGGGCGAACTCCGTCCCCCACCCCGACTGAGTAGGGTTAATTAAAACAATTCGGTTGTCTTGAAACTTGCTGTAAGGGGTTTTCAGACTTTTCTATAAGAATTGACATAAATAATTGTATACTACGGTCAATTTTAAATTAGATATTTATGTCGGACGGACATTTAATAATTTGCAGGAGAATGAAACACAAACTAATAGGTTTACCATTATGTTCAAATTTTTTATTGTAAATTAAGTCACAGTTTTCGATTACTATGCGGTTGAAAGAAATTGACATACCGCATTCTCTCTACTTGACGCCTTGGGCATTTAATTAATTTTCGAGAATTTAGGGTGAGCGTTAATTGGAGAGGAGCGATAATTAGAGGGTGGGCGTATGCTGATTGTTCTCCAGATATGATAGTATTTTCATTTTTATTGACACCGGGGGCAACACTTTATATCCATTGTGATAAGGCTGTTTTCAATTCCCTAACATGTTAAACGTTGTTCTAGAAAACTAAAAACAAATTGTGAAAGATCAATTTCACCCAAATAAAACGTTTAACATACAGTGGGACGCATTAGGAATACTTCGTTGCTATGGGCGACTACAGAACGCGCCATTACAATTTGAAACGAAATTAACAGAAACAACAAGCCTTGTGAATTACCATCAAAATAAGCTAAACAAATGCTGAACGAGCTAAAAGAGAAATACTTCATAAACCGAAGTCGCAATTATGTTCGCAAAATCTTATGTCGCATATCTTGTCGACATAACGGGAGCATATAGTTATCCTGATCCGCCACCTTTCACCAACCTTAGATAAATGACGTAAGAACTTTCGCGGTTGTGGTGGGGGTCGATTTAAACGGGCCTTTGTTTATGAGACACATATTTAACAACGAGTATAGAAGAGTGGGATCGTGTTGTACACTTGTGCAACGTCAAGAGGGGTTGTGACTGATTTGGTTCCCAATTCGGATTTGATAGCCTTTAGGATGAGTCTGAGACTTTTCGTTTCACATCGTGGTTGTCCTAATTTCGACAATGGTTGAAAATTTGCCGTGGAATAAACGCAAGACACGTGATCTAAACATTACTGGCACTTTAACCTACAATTAGCACCGTGGAATGAAGGGTTTAAGGTTCATTCCAACAATAAAATACTACTTGAAGAGACAAATTAACGTACGAAGAGATGCAAATCGTTCTGCTTGAAATCGAGGCTATAATATACAATAGCACAATAACTGTATCCAAACGACGACTTGCACCCATGTTTATCGCAAAACCACTTAATATTTGGACGACAAATTATACGAAAAGCAGAGGAAATCAACCGGAAATATGATTAAGGCAATTAGCTATTGACTATACTAGACTATTACTGGAACAGATGGCATAAAGAATATTTAGCCGACTTACGTGAACAAAAAAATCCTAACCTCAAACACCTAAAGTACCAATGTGCAAGTTTTAATACACGACGATAACTTACCACGCAAACTCTGAAAGTTCGCGAACATAGAGACAACTATTTATAGTAACGATGGGCAGGTAAAGAAGAGTAGCGACGCCGAGGACCCAAATCTCTAGTGTTTTAAAAAGACCTGTATAGGCTTTACCGATTTGAGTGTCCTGGAAACGAAATAAAACCTAATGTTAATGATATATACAGTTCTCTTGCAGACATAGGTAAAAACAACGACGATCAGCTATGAAAGAACTAGACAACAGAAGTTTGTATTAAACATTTTTTGTACATTTAGAACTCCGCGGGTTTTATTTTTAATTTTGTAAGTAGTACTTTTTCTTAGTAAGTGTAAATACATTCTGTTTTATTGAGAGTGAACATGGCTCGCGTGTTCACTCTCATAAGTGTCTTTATATACTCTGGATCTGTGTGGCCACGCGATAAAAATGCCCCACTATACGCGGGGTAAAAGCAAAAAGATTGGCATTGCGAGCTAAAACAAAAGAAAAAGGTTTATGTGAATGTTTTAAAAAATATATTAGTATTTTCTGCATTAAGTGACTTCGTTTAAGCAAAGACAAAAATCAGAAAATCCTGGATTTCAATTAACAAATTGGAAAACCAGATACTTATAAACAATTCTATTTTACTGGTTTGATTACATCTTGGTTTGCCATGTTTTTATAAAAAAATAGTGTATTTTTTAACCTAGGAACAGTATTCTCCAATAAAATGTGATTTTTTTAAACAGTTTGACATGGCAACCGTGCTAACACAGAGACAACCAGCATTATATAATTATGCTCTCGGGTCAAAAGGTAAAGAATTCCTAAAATTTGACTTTGGAATGTGGCTACCCAACTATGTTTGTTAGTAATACACAATAGACAAATTTCGTAGCACACGTTTGACATTTCACAGGAAATGTTTATGCTAAACCGTTCTTCAAAGTATACGATTTTCTTGATCATCGTTTCAAGCTCTACACAATTTATACAATGACGCCATCAAAATTTTGAATGACAGACCTTTTCCCAGCGTACTCCTGCGTTGATGGATGTTGCCAATTTTAAACACTGGCAAACGCTATCCATTTACGAAATTACCATGTAACAGCTTTTTATTTTTCCAAGATTCAATGTATAGCAAAAATAATCAAATTTCACGGAAAGTTTCTTTCTTTAAGCAATATTGTGAGAACGGTTTGTCCCGATCGGAAGTAAGGTTCATTTCTTTGGTTAAATACTTGCTTAATTAAGGATTACATTAACTCTGTATCGTAGCTAGGAAAATATCTTTAATATTTTACCATTCGTAGCTATTGCATGTATCAATTCCCCATATCTGTTACTGACAAAAATATTGAGACAAAGGTAGTTTTTTCGTCATTTCTCAAATATGAACACTTTTGTTAAGCTATTACTGCTAATTACCCGGCAAGCTGTTAAGAGGCTTTTTTGCAAACATATAGGCCAAGCATAGAGTGTTCAAAATTTGCTAGGAGACAGGGATGATAGCTACACTGACGTCAGTAAAAATAAGCACATTTTAATAGTTTTATTTTAACACAATAACCTAATTAGCCGTCTTGTCTCCAGATATTTTTGTTGTTGTTTTGTTGTAGGTTCGGATATATTATATGTTCTAACTTTTCTGGTAATGTTTTTTAAAAAAATCCTGCCAATATCTTAGTAGCTAGTTAGCGGAAAAAAATTTATAGAACAGAGCGCTTTATTATTATTCCATTAACTTTTTTTCTTGATTTTTTGTTCCAACTGTATGAATATTAAAATGGAATTTACGACCAAGTATATTATTAAATCTTCATACACGCGATGAAACAACATTCCGCATAGCTGGAAAAACATCAATGAAAACATTTTGCCTGTACATGAACAAATGCTTTACATCCACTTTAAATTACCTTTCTAAGGTATGGGGGATTTTCTTATCATGATGTCAAATAAAATAAAAATGTAAGTAGCTTAGACGAAGCATAACTTTGTTTCTTTTTATTAAAACTCGTGACGGAGTTTTACATTTATAAACTGAATTCTCAACTTCCAATACAATGATTCATAATTAAAAATACAAATAAACGCTTAAACCATACTTACAAACTTTTTTCCTACATAACTAGAATTTTTGTCAAAACCGCCAAATATCTCAAAACTCTGTCATGAAATACAACTTCTGCAAGTTCACTGTATTTAACTTTAATCTGTCCAGGAGTATTTCCTTTGCTTTTGACAGCATTCAAATAAAATCAAACTCTGCATCCTTATATTTAGTACGTCAGAAAATGAATAAATTGATAGTAACAGAACATTTTTTTTGCGACCTCATATTTTCCGATTCTTGCATAAAAGTCGATTTTTTGAAATCTAAAAATAAGGATTGTAATTAATAACGAAAACTACACTCTATGAGAGAGGAAGGTTCATTTGCTTTTTTCTTTTTTTCTTTATTGCATCCATCTTCGCTCGTTCGTTAACAATTTTTGTCCGAACCTTCTCGTAGTCGACCGTTAATCCTTCTCTTTTAATGAATTTGTTTATCGCAGCACGATCTACGAAATAAAAATTGCATGTTGTTACTTTATTTACGAATATATTCTTAAGAGAATCAGATCGAGAACGTTAAGCTGTAGGATATACAATTAACAAAAAATTGGAAAACCCTAAATATCTTAAAAATAAATTTATACACCTGTAAAAATCAAGATCATTAATTCACGGGGACACAAAATAACGTTTTCGGGCGATAGTAAGAAATTTGTTGTTTCCTTATCACACGAAAATAAGTAGTCAACTTAATAAATCGGGATTAATTATGATACATGAAATTAACGCGAGTTTATAAAAGCAAATATTTAAACGGTATTATAGCTATAACGCGAATTTTCAGCCATTAAAATATTCCTTTTCTCAAAATTAGATGAATTTAAACAGAAATTGGGTATGCATAGGGAATTAACATATCATTCAATAAAGGGGTTTAAACTAATCAAATTTTGGTGTCGTTGGCGACATTTGTTGATTTTTAGAAATAAAAAAGAACACTCGATCTCTCCGTTTTATGTTTAGATTAAAAAGAAGATCTCGAAATCATATAATTATATTTTTGAACAGGCATATTGCAAACGGTACATATAAAAAATCAGACACGTTAAAATACACAGATTTTTTTTTTAACGCGAACTATTAATTAACGGAGGAGAAATCTATGTAGGTATGAAATTAACATGGTTTTAATTAACGCGAAATTTTAAAATTTGCGTTAATTAGTTAGCTAGTTATTTTCGTGTAATAAGGTAAAAGCTATGGCCTAAAAATATTAGCTTTTGTCCCCAGTGTAGCTTTTTGTTGTTCACAAGATTAACACAAAGTATATAAATTCGATTGTTGTGATAGAAACACACTGGTTACCCAAAAAAATTTAGGCGATTGTAACAAAACTAAATTTGTTTCTGTCGATGAGCTATTTAATCAACCTTCCCAATAATTAAAAAAGATCAGGCGACTGTAAGGTTGGAAACAGAAATACTTTAAGATTTTAGGACATGTTGTTATGTTTCAGCAAAATATGTTTATTTAGTAAAACACAGTATATTAAAAGTATATTAGGCTTTTAGATGTTAAAGAAAAACATATTTTAATATTATATATAAAAACGTACATGTTTATACTGCTATTTAATATGCCTGAAATAAGGAAGAGTTTAAAGGCTTGGATGATGAACTTAGTCGAAATATATTTTTTTGTTTCGAATTTCTAAGAGAAGAACATTTCCGGTTTAGCCAACGACAAAATTAAAAAGTTCCAATTGCGTAAACATATTACGCCAAGATTTTTTCGCTGTCTTCTCTCGTAAACCCTTAATTAAATCTTGATTAATGGGGGTATAAATTTTTTGTTTGACAGCAATTTTGCTATGACATCATTGTTTTTATTCGCCGTTAAATAAGTGGATATTTTCTTTCTTATTTTGTTCAACCGAAAATGAAAGCCTTTCTAGCTACGTAATCTAGTTTAGAAAGAAATAAAATTTGGTCAATGTTCAAGTTGTATTGAAGCATGTTCATCAGGCAATTACTACAAAAATAAGTTACATAAACAGTTTCTACTTCATTGCCTTTGAAACATTACTAAAAACATTTTTTCTAACCTCAATTAAATTTTAAACAAAAATTACCTTAGGTGGATTAATTTTCGCGAGGAATAATTTTCGCGAATTTCGCGGACTGCGGCCAAATTCGCGAAAATGAGTCTTCGCGAAAAGATTGAAAAAACCCGATTCGTTAAAATTATTCCTCGTGAAAATTTTGAAAAGGGGTCATTTGTAAATCCTCGCAAAAATTTTGAGAACAACATCTATTGATGATGTTGTTGATGTTGGGAGAGGGTAGTGATGCATCGACCATTGATTCTTCTAAGATTCTTCAGGCGGCTAAATATATACCAAGTGAACTTGTAATAGATAGTGACGATGACGATGAAGAGTGGATAGCTGAATAAATTCATTTTCCTGATGAAGAATTAGATCTGTGATGACATATAGATCTTTATAACTTTGCTATTACAGCGAATACATAGTTTCTTTACAAAAGCCATTTATTATTTCTGACGTTAACCCCACATTTGAAAAAAATTATTTCCTAAAAACTCGTGATTCGCGAAAATAAATCCCCGCAAAAAATTAGAGAAAGGTCGATTCGCGAAAATATTTGTTCACGCGAAATATTCGGAAACGACCGATTCGCGAAAATTAATCCTCACGAAAGGTACTTTTTTAGACCTCGCGAAATTTAGTCCTCGCGAAATTTTATCCACTTAAGGTAGTTTTAGTAGTAGACTAGAATCTAGTTATAACAAGATAGCTGCACAGCTATGAAGCTGTGGAACCAATGTTATAACGGAGCTGGGGTTTTTTTTGTTACTGAGGATACACAAAGCCTATTTCTAATCATCAACGTATTGCAAACCAATAAAAACTCAAGCCTCGCTTGCCTAGCATTTGCAACAGGTGATGCTAGACTAATTACTAAAACTCGTTTTTATTACTTTTCACAAACGCAAGACTGAAATATAATGAAATAGAAAAGTTACATCATTTTTTTAAGTAAATAAGGTTTCTAATAAAAGTTAAAAGTTGTACCAGTAAAAGCATGTTTTAATAAAACAATATCCCTGCATAAGAGCTAGTTTATGTCAATAAAATATATACAGCATTGAGAAAACACTTTAAAGCATTGAAGATAAGAAATTCATTAAGGCAACAAAAGGTTGACTTTGCAATTTAGGTAGCATAACTAATGCTTGGTGCTTGTTTTACAGAGGAAAAATTAAACAGGGTGGCTAAATTGTAGAACCCTCCTGTTTAGTCACTGAGCAGCGAGCTCAATAATAATATGCATATTTTATTTAAACTGGTAGCCGAATTGTTATTTTGTGCCAAGGACGCCTGTAAAAGGATGACAGGGAGATATATCATGGGCGAAAATCTAAAGATATCTGTGATAGTCAACCGTTGTCTTATGGGTTGAAGGCTAGTCCAATAGAACACTCTTTGAGACATGGTCTGCAGAAAATTTCTACAAATCTGAGCAATTTCAGACTAGTTCCATTGTGATGTGGTGTTGTATATATTCCCAAGATCTTTTGCACAAATCGACAGGCAAAATAAGCATGCGAAAAGCCGTAGACCAACCAGCCTATTACAAACTTTAATTTTCAGTGAAGGCATCTTAAAAATTTGATCTTAAAATTAAAATCTAGTTTTTGCATGCAGATTATAATTTACTTTATACATCAGTGAAAAAATGCTACTAGATACTTTTTAACCATAACTTGACCTGTCAGGGTGAACTGATAATTAGCTTTTAACTTTAGTTAGCCATTACAGGATAATTATACGATACATGCAGTAAAATGAGCTGCTTGTGCGGCTAATTATACGGTAGAGATCTGATTTGCTTAAATTTCTGTACTTTTCTTCGATATCGATATTCCAATAGTCATCTACCTAGTTCCATAGCATGTTATGCTTCAATAAAAAGAAAAAAAAGAACAAGAAACGACTGCGCGTGAAAGATATTTATTTTTAAACACGTACCGGCTAATTAACCGTCTAAATCCAGACTTTGCTGGCACTGCATGGCCTCAGCTTCATCACAACAAATATGACAGCTGTTACTGTATAATTAGCCGTATAAATTTTGTATATATATATGTATAATTAGCAGATTCAATTTATGAATGCTCTTGAAACGACAACACTGATTTTATGGAAAAGCATTGAAAAGACGTAGTCAGGCGTGAAAAACATGGAGAAGTCATACATTACAATATCGACATATTAAAGAAAATTGTGGAAATTTAAGCGAAAAAGATCTCCACCGTATTATAGTCGTATAAGCGTGGACTAACTGTCCTGTTACATGCTAATTATCCGTTCTCCCTGAATGTTAACTTTCTTCTTCTATATAGTCTGGCCCATTTTATAATCTGTCGTTTTTTCAGATTTTATGCACAAGCGTGGAAATTCCGTCAAAACGTAAACATCGAAGCTCGTTTATACCACTAGGATAAAATATTATCACAATAAATTATGATGTATGAAAAAAGCATCATAGCTAAAATTTGCAGGATTATTATTACAAAAGCTATATATGCCTCCCTACTACTTTGTTTTAAAAAACAACATAAGAAATAACAATGGCTAGCCCAAAATGGACTCATACCAAACTAAATGGAAAACTTGAGAGAAAAGCACAAAATAGCTAGCTAGCTGTCTGTATGTATTATATTGCCATCTAACTGACACTGACTACGGTAGCTGGTCTGCTATATACGTCTGTGATAGCCAAAATAATAAAAAACATTTTACTAAGATTTGTGATAGTATAGAAAACATACGCAGCATTTACAAGACAAAAAGAGATCTTTTTCAAACCTGAGCTATGCAGCTTTTAAAATGGCAGATTAAACGTCAATTTTACTAACCGCGTCCGAGATACGCATATCTTCACTTAAATCCCAGAAGATCAGGATTTTGTTCGAGCTTTCAGCCGAAACTAGAAGCTATGTGTTCCACAGCTAATGAAAAGATTGAGTTATTTGTGGTGAAGCCCCTTTCTAACATGTCTTTTTTAGCCAGCAACCAAATGTAAAATTCCAAAATCTTTGGCACGGGTGACAAAATTTTGAAAATAGTAGCTACGTGTGAGACAGCAAATTTTGATTGGTGATTTACTATACTCTTCTCATATTCTACTATATTCACAAATGTTAGTATTACCTGGCAAATTATCATCGCTTTTTCTGACTATATAAATGCGGAACTCCTTTTTCACCGCTTCCGAATCTTTTTCCCTCCATTGATAATATGGTCTTTCTAAAAATTAAAAAGTAATAACAATGGGTATTATAATAAATACCTTTAATACCGAACTACATTAATTATCAGTTAAATAAGGAGGTTACTTCTATATTTAGTGTTGTAGCCGGAGCTGCAAAAAATTTACTTTATTTCTTAACACGATAACTGCAGCTGTCGTGAAATGACGCATTACTTCAGTAAAATTATTTTGTTACGTAATAGATAATTTTTGAGGCATACTGTTGTGTTGTTAATTAGAAATTCTTATTCCAACCAGAAGTTTCCCGCAAAAAAAATGAAAATTATGAAAAAAGGTGTGCGCTAATTTATTATGAATTCCATATAATTATATTATAAATTCCACTGCTAAAACATATGAGACATAAATCACGAAGACATTGTTAAAACTCACGTAAGTTGAAATAGAATAGGCGGAGATGAAAGATAAAGATAAAGAATGTTTGGATAACACTAATAATACTAAAATTATGATTCAAAAATGTTATATTTTAAATACTAACCATGAGAAGTCAATGTTGATTTAGGAATAACTATAATAAAAATTATGTGAAATTTAAGCGTTGACGTGTTTACAGTGTTGGATTATAGTTACATAAAACTTATCGTACCTGCAGTTTCATTCTCCCATTCGTCTCCACTGCTTTCCTGCAACTCGTCTTCGGTGTCCTCGTCAGTTAACTCCAACGAATCTGATATATACATTATAATATTGTACACCTTATTTAGCTCGTGTAAAAAATATTCAAGAGCTAAACTTAGTTCAGTACATTTGAAACCTGTAGACAATAATGTTATTGTTTAGAAGCGAATTTGGCTAACATATGGTAAAATGTAAGGTTAAGGGTGACGGAGGTTGGCCTGTAGCTGGGACTGGGGCTGGAACTGAGGCTATTTGTGTCAAAGAATTCACATTTTCAGGATTTTAACTTGTTTTTTTCTACCAGATTGTCAGATGACTTTCCTACAGTTTTAGTAAGCTGACTTTTTAGACATAGAGCCGTGTAGCTACATGTAATTTAATCTAACTTGGTATTATTACTAAGGGTAACAACGAAAATGTTACTGTCCAATTAAAAACGAGATAAGATTTGTTAAACACTCTCATTAATTAATGATATCTGAGAATTATTATTCTGGGTTTTAAGCTTGCGACTTACAATCTCCATTGATACGATTAATGCGTCGTTTCCTAGATATGGTTGTGTCTAGTTGGGTGTCAAGTCGAAGACTTCGTTCTCTTTCGTCTGTTTGTAAAACAATTTTGATTGGAGTATCTTTAACTTACCAATTTTATTCAATGTAGAAAAAAACAGAACATTTTGGAAAGAACAATTTGTCTCGGCAAGATTTAATTTCCAAAAGAGACATTATTATAATCAGGTGGTACATACTTGGTTTAGTTTTAAGTTTTTGCAACAACAATTTGTTTGGTGGAGACACTATAATGAAAGGTACACAAAGTAGAAATATTAATGTGTAGATAAAATTATCCATTTTAATTTAATTTCTGCACAGAGAAGGATTTTAATAAAAAAAGTACAAGTTTTTTATCAATCTAAATTCTACATAAGTCGACATTGCTTGGGAATAAATGTACGTATATTTGTGGTTTCAATATTAACTTACACAAAACTTTGCAACTTTTAAACTTTCTCTGGTCTCCATCTAAGAAAACAATTTGATAAACAACCAAATGACATATTTGTCAACTTAGCTCAAGTTGCGATAGTTTAAATAATTTAAATAAAAAAAGAATTCTAATTTGTTAGTTTTAATTGTGTATTTTTTTGTTCAAATTTTTAAATGCATCACACACACTGTTTAACTGAAAAAAAAAAGGGGCGATACGGACAAGACCCTGGTGAAGGCTTGTTCCCGTGACTATTTCACAACCTAAAATAATTATAAAGATTTCTCTTTATTTTCCTTGATAACCAAGGTTTTTCTTAAAGGTGGGCTGTGATAAGTGAGCAAAAACCAAGTGACGTCAAGATTAAACTAGGATTTCTGGCGAGTAAAAAGCGGTGATAACAAGTGAAAAGAACAGATTGTTTTTGCTTCAGACAAACAGAGTTGATCAGGATGATGTTTTTTGTTATGTACGTTATGTTACGGCGATAAAAAGTATATAAGTAGCTATATAATCATATATATAGCTAGCTGACACTGAGCCAGCTAGCTTTTCATTTATCTAACTATATTTAAATATTTTTTCTAAAACTCTAGCTCGTGAGACAGTTTAGACGTCTCTACAATTTGTTAAAATTGTTGTCATACTCGTCTTGATAAATCTTATGCATTTGGTTTGTTTGACTTTAACTGTTAACAACATGAAATGTAATATTTATAAAAAGGCAACATTATACATATTAGAAAAAACAGGTAAATTGCTAATCCAAGACAGTTTATTTTTAAGATATTTGAAAAAACTACATATACAAATAAGAAGGATCTTAACAACGATAATATTTTTTAACATCTGGAGAAAAAACAAATTCAATCATCAAAACAAAACGGCCGTTCACCATATTTTATTGTTTCATTTTAACCCTAGTCGACTAATCTCAGCACAGACCCGAGAAAACTGCGACAGGGTCAAGTTTGTATCACCGTTTCGATGTCAGAAAAGATATAAGATGCCCTGGGGACGAGGTTGGATAAGTGCAGTTACTAGAAATATATTGAAACGCTTTTGTAAAAACACTGTTTACACACCTGTTGTTTTTGTACCCGCAAGGTCTTTTTCTGTTTAGGTCCTAATCAATGAAAAAAAGATGGTAAACGTAGGCATTCGTATTTTAGAAGATCTAAGGGAAGAAATAATTGCATACCAGTAATGGTGGATGAAGAAATTTTTTTGTTTATTTTTCCTCCTAAACGTGAAACAAATATTATATAAAATTTAGTGCATGCTTACAGCGGCAGCACCTGAACAACCCCTGTATATAAAGAAGAACATTAAAGACTAAACAACAATACGCGGAATAATTTTAATATTAACCACAGTCAAGCAGGATACGTAAAAATTCTGTTCCGCACAGTTGGGTGAAAATTTGATTAGTTGGTGTTTTACACATAAAGAAAAAAAGAAATTAGGCGTTTTTGCTGGATGTAGATGACGTATTACTGATACAGTATTTGCTTCAGTTTTCCAATTGTGCAGAAAAAGTATACTCTAGCGTGAATAGGGTTAAACAAACTTTTGAACTTTGTTAGTGTAAAGATCAAAAATGCAACATAAGTATAGAACGTATATATAAGTCGTAATAAGGTACCTTGGTCGATTTGTTGTAGTTGTTTACCAACTTTAGTGATTTCCAATAAGGCAGGTGGTGCTTGGTAGATGGCCTCATTTACCATCTCACTATGGCCCATGTGCGCATAAAACAGTTCGCGGTCTTTCCGTGACAAGTCTAAGCACGCAAATAAGGTGCTTACACGATGCCGATTTTTGGTAGCAGTCAACAATTCCTTGCTCTTAATATTCGCTTTGGAGCAAACATTGTTTACAGCATGCCAACCAGATACATGATTTGTTGATTCCTGGATGCTGGCAAAAACATACCGGTTATCATCTCTGATGTCAGCCGCTTTTCTTACACTGGCACTAACTAGCAGTTTCATCCCAGCAACGACATCTTCAGGGAACAAGACAGGGACAAGATGGTCATTCCCTTTTCCAGACTGATAACATACCTTAAAATAAATTCCCCATCGCTCAATCTCTTAAATAATAGCCGTATTCCGTATGTTTGTTTGTGTGCGTAAAAAACATTGTGCTACGGAAACACAAAATATGCGATTTTTAAAGGACGGATGATTCCATGACTCTTTCATAGGAAACCTGCTAGTCTATATTAAAGTACCCGTATACGTCTGTCTCTTACGCAGAATGGTACCGCAAGTAGCGAGACGCACGCAATGCAGACTAAAAAGGACAGGCAAAACCACGGGTCACTAGAGTAGGTAATTTAAAGTGTTGACCACAAACGTGATTAGGTAGAGCAATATTGACGCAAGTAATCTCGCAAACAAATAAACTCAAATTTAAAAAATTAGGGATCTTTTCAAAATAGCGGAAAAACTCTTGAATAATTTCCATAAAAAAGCGCGCTAATTCGAGTACTCTATGTGCTTTTTGTTCCGTTTGAAAAAACACACGATAACACAATAGATTCCCTTGTCTTTTATAGGTTTAAATCATAAAAAGTATAATGTATTACCGTACCTTTAGGTTGCTGGCCAATGCTTTTTCAATTGGATCTTCGATATCCGCCACTCTTTGTTTGTCGATCCAAACTCCCTCATTGGCATCATTCCACTCTGAGAGAAGAAGTCTTGCCGGTTCTCCTCCTCTACGGGCGTTAAATAAAGTTAGTCTGGCACAGACACAATCCCTCAGTTCAACATACGTATGAATATCCCACAAGAGATAACAATCGCCTATAATTTTGTTCAAGGTACATTTTATATGTTCGCGGAGTCTTTGAACATCTTCCTCCAAAGGCAGCTGTGCGGGTCGCCGAAGTCTGATTTGTCTTCCTTGGTTAATTTGATATTGAGCATCTGCAAAGACGTAGTCTTTGAACAGATCCAATACCGTTATAAAATCGTCAAGTGCCTTGGCTTCATTTTCTTTATTTTCAATTAGAAAATTTCCTTTTAGGCACTTAACGCTGTTTTTGATTAAGTAATACAGGGCATTTTTTAAGCCTGGTTTTAGGACATTTAAATCTGTGGTGGTATATACTTCGATGGCATTTCTAAGTTGATGAAAATTTTCCCTGCGGAACATGTCTGCAGCATTTCCAAAAATAATCTTAGCGTTTGATTGGGTCGAAAAAGCAACGTATAAATGACCCAGTCTTCGCATGTCATTTCGCACAGATCGGATGACTTCCATGGCTTTATTTGCCTTTCTTTTTATTTTATCATATAAGTAGGCACCGATCTTTAAAATACTTTTGTCTGTTGTGCAGACATTGCCAACTTTGTCATCCCTGATGGTGCTTACAACAAAAGTATTAAAGGGTTCTCCCAATTTGCATGTTTTGTTCATTAACACCATCGGCACAGCAACGGGTGGGCATGGTGCAGCTGTGCATTCCTTTTTGTGCCGATAGTAAAAAGATCTGGCATAACATCCGTTGCAACTACTGCACACACCAGTTTCAACGAAGAAAGACATCTGGGTGCTCTTTCACGAGCGAAAACTGGTTTTTCCTCGTCAAAGAAACTTTCATTCTCTTTACAAATGCCTTCTTTCTTGAACAGCTGAAAAATGCTATTTTTTTCCTTAAGGGGCTTTGACAAAGCATCAGCAACTCTTGGCACTTTGTTGTGGTTTCGTCGAATGTGCCGACTTAACGCTGCCTGAGGAATTCCACAGAATATACAAATTCTTTCGGCTTGATCTTTTTAGTTTTCTAGAAAATACAATAAACGGCATTCAATGTTAGTTTATTACTTCAAACATTTATTTTTGATAATTTAATAATACACGTTTTCCGGATTGCATGTTTTTGACAATTTTAGAATTTTCATGTTTTGAATTTAAGATCATATCAGCATCATTGAATTAATGTGTTTATAAATTTTCATCCTAATCTGACATGTGAAAATGTGTTTTGGTGGTGTTAATGTTATGGTCAAAGTCTTCTTAATTTTGATTTGTACTAATAAGCTTCGGTTGCAAGCAGAGACCAATTAGTACAAAATTAAAAAACCTGTTGTAACAGATTGTTTATTTGCTCTATGAATCTAAAATTTTTACATTTTATCAAGTTTCGGGTTAGGATTTCAAAAATCACATTCATTTTGTTTGACAAAGTTGAGAAATAGCAGCGGTACATCAAAAAAAAACTAAATCGGGAAACGTGTATTCTTAAGAAAAATGCGTGGACAATTTGCTAAGATTAACTCCGAAAAGGTCTTTTTTTAAAAAAAAAAATTGGGGATTTTGTGCGTGAAGGAGCAAAGACTAGTACTGTTTAACTTTTCGGATCTAATTAAATAAACTGAGTCCGCTGGGAATATTATCAAGATTGGGAGGCGTGTTGCTGACGTAGAAACGGCTTTCCTAATTGTTTGGTCACACTGATATTTTCGCGGAATCTTTGCCTTCACTTTCTGTACCCTGTTAAAGTATTAAATTTTAGGTTAAATACAGTTATTCTCACCGATTTTTCTGCAGAAAGTTCGTGTTCACTTTCTTCAATATCAACCTCGACTTCAGTGTCGATCATAATATTCTGTTAAAATAGATTGAAATTTGCTCCGTTAAAGTATTAAATTTTAGGTTAAATACAGGTAGGCATGTGTTAGTCAGTTATTCTCACCGATTTTTCTGCAGAAAGTTCGTGTTCACGTCGCTTCAATATCAACCTCGACTTCAGTGTCGATCATAATATTCTGTTAAAATAAATTGAAATGTGCTCTGTTAAAGATGTCAAATTCTAGGTTAAATACAGGTCGGCATGTGTTAGTCAGTTATTCTCACCGATTTTTCTGCAGAAAGTTCGTGTTCACTTTCTTCAATTTCAACTACGACTTCAGTGTCGATCATAATATTCTGTTAAAATAGATTGAAATGTGCTCCGTTAAAGTATTAAGTTTTAGGTTAAATACAGGTAGGCATGTGTTAGTCAGTTATTCTCACACGATTTTCCTGCAGAAAAAAGTTCGTGTTCACTCGCTTCAATATCAACCTCGCTTCAGTGTCGATCATAATATTTGTTTAAAATAGATTGATGTGCTCTGTTAAAATGTCAAATTCTAGGTTAAATACAGGTAGGCATGGTGTTAGTCAGTTATTCTCACCGATTTTCCTGCAGAAAGTTCGTGTTCACTCCTTCAATATCAACCTCGACTTCAGTGTCGTATCATAATATTCTGTTAAAATAAATTGAAATGTGCTCTGTTAAATGTCAAATTCTAGTTAAATACAGGTCGGCATGTGTTAGTCAGTTATTCTCACCGTTTTTCGGAAATAAGAAAAATGACCAAGCCTGGTTAGAATTTTTGTATTCTGTTATTAAAAACTATGTGAAGGTGAAGGTTGAATTAATGAGATGAGTCATTGTCAGTTTTATTTTGGTTTTAACTTTAGGTCTGACAGTTTGCTTATATGGTAATCAATTTTCCAAAACAAAAAAACAACAACGCCATTTTGTCTCATAGACAGATTTAATAAATTATCCTTATACATTTTTTTTGAAGATCACTATTTCAATTTTCGCGCGCATTTGATTCACACGCTATGTTGTAATCTCAAACGATCTATGTCTTTACCAATTGCCAAGTTTTATTTAAATTAAATGTTAACAGCAATTAATTTATAACACGAGTAAAAATTGAAATGATTTACCGGTTAATTACAGACGCGAATATGCGAGTCACTTACTTTTACCAATCTTTCTGCAACTGAATCATTGAACCTTATTGTGGACGGATTTTCCACCCCGCCAAGTATTTTCATACACGATTTTGCTGTAAAAACACTAATTCTATCTAGGCTAGTTATTATTCTTGGTTCTCTATTTTTCTAAACAATGACCTCTTGTTTTGACCTAAGTTCCAGTCTGATTTTTATATAAAGCATACTTTTATAAAAAAAAACGCGTAACCTTTTTATAGAGGAGGCTAATATTACTTATTTTTTTGGTGTTAAAATACTTTTTTTATAATTTTAATATAATTGTGGTTAGTTACATTGTCATGAAAGTTGTCCCTCTTTTCGCTTCGAAACACTACAACCTACAACCTACAACCTAAAAATATAAAGACCCAAAATCCCTCTCTTCAAATAGGGTTAAAAAAAAGAAAAAGTATATTTGACTTTTATACATTTACCAAGCATTTACTGCACATAATACAACTCAAACTACAAGATATCCAAATACGTGACATCTTCATTGGATACGTCTTCAAAAATATCCTCAGATGGCTTCGTTAAAATAAGAAACACTTATACTCCTAAACAGTTGCTGCTATGGTTTTTAACTTTTAACATAAGTAGCAATAATTTATACGTTTTAGCAAGTAAATAAAGCTTTCAATTAGTTTGACCTAAATATGCGACATGTTAATGTCATTTCTTTACTTTACTGTGTTATAATAGTGCTGAAATGCAGTTTTTAAAGTTTTTAATTTCGGCTTGGTGAAAGTAGGATAGTAATAAATCAGCATTACACTCCTTTTTACTGAGACTCATTAAATAATCGGAGGACAATAACATAAAATACAATTACTTTAATAAAACTTCTAGCAGTTTCATGATTTTGCTTGATAGTGGTTTTCTAAAATCATATACAATTGTTGTAGTATCTTGTTAAGGAACTGATTTGATGTAAAGCATTATGGGTAGACGTCACATATTATGCTTTTCCTTTATAACAATAAACTTTAATAACAATAATAGCTTATCCTGGTTAGAACTTTAAAATTCATTAAAAAGCGTATGTATTAATAATAAACGTTTTTGCTACTCTTTTAAAGTTCATTTCATTTTTTTTCTGTTAATTATGCTTATGGCCTTAATTTCGCCACACACAAATTGTCTTGAGGTTCGTTTTAGTAAACAAAATCTTGAAAACGTCCACTGAACAATAATGCACACCTACTTTTATTGGTGTACCATATTCAAATATGTTTTCCTAAAATAAAAATAACAAATCTGTCTCAAATTTTGTATTTTTCTGACTGAAAACAGCAATGCAGAATTTGATTAGAAAAATTGATATGTTACAGGATATATTGGAAATTATGCTTATTCTGTGAGTATAGTAAGAGTTGTTGTTATTGTTATTATGCATAATGATTCCAAATTTTTATTTATAATTTATCTAATTCTCCGTAACGTGGAAAAGCCTAGATTGAAAGGTACACGAAAATCCAGCTGATGAGCCGTGGTACGGTGACACAAGGTATTTTAAATATAGAACTGCATGGAGCAGAGGTTGCCTCATGCAGTTTAAACGTTTTTATGCATTTTAACTTTGGGCTTTTTCCTGAGTACTTAGTACTTAGTCACACTACCCTTAATCTTCTTAGACTTAGTAAATCATTAACCTGAATCGTCACACATCTCTAAGGTGTGGCATTTGAGCACATTGCATTTAATGTGTAAATGAAAAGAAATATGGTGCGCAGAGCCTTCCCTCTTTGCTTATCTTAGCTGCTTACATGGGTGAGCATCGAAAGCAGAAAATAAAATAGGAAGAAAATGACATGAAAAATGAGACGAGTTCAATATTCTTTTTTAAGTAGAAGCTGTTAGAGATTAAATAGATATTTTATTCAACCTTAAGAATACTCTGAATCAACGTCTACGAAATTTTTACGTATTTTTTATCTTGATTACATTATATAAGAAATATTGAACGTAACAGAACTTTAAATTCTTGTCGCTTATGTTCTATTTCATTAAAAAAGGAAGTTAAAAAAAAATGGATAAACCATAAAATTACGTTTTTTTTACCAATGTCACACCGCATTAATTATTATTTCGAAACCCTGGAAGCATTGTCTCTTTGTTCTGTCTTAACATTTGACAAATAACCATTGCACTAACACTCTGGTCTGCACATGTAAAATAGCTAGAAACAAAAACAAATAACGCAAGCGTAAATAAAGGGCGCTATTATGAAAAAAATACTCAAATTGAGTTTTAGTGAGAAAAACGGGTTTATTGTTTTTTATTACCTGGTGGTTTCATATTAACCTATTAAACGCGGAGCTTTCTTGTGAACCGTGTAACCCTGAGAGGGGTACAAAATGCGGGTCATGATATTTCAAATTACTTACGCATATCCGTAGAATGCCTTGGTACAATTTTTATTCCCGGTAAAAATAATTTGATCACCGAAAAGGGGATCAGAAATTACGTCACACATACTAGAATAAGGCTATTTTTCTATTTTCCAATGCACCCTAAATTTCTCAAGTGATACGGATGCTACGATTTAACTCTTTGGTAGACTTTTGACTGTGTGCCAAACATTAAATTTTAAACAAAAAAAATTATTATTAATTTATTATTATTATTATTATTATTATTATTTTATTATATTATTATTACCATTACTATTATTTTACGCCAGGTAGCCTTCGTTCATTATGGGAACATGTTTCAATGAGGATCCTGCATAGGGGGTCCTAGTCATATAAACTCCACAAACCACTCAACTAAGGACACCGTCATAACTAGACAACGCCTAAGAAAAATTTAATCGCGTATCGGTATCAAAATAACGTTATTTTGCAGAAAGTTACTATAAAAAAGATTGTTTTTCCGGCAAATTTCACACTTATGGCATGAACTTGGCACACATAAAAAATATGTGCATTAGATCAACATAGAGGTCCCTCTGCTGTATTATTAGTTACCTTTCATATTTGGCCGATATGTTACGGCCAGAACACATATAAATCTTAGCAAATCCTGGTAATCAGCTTATGACCAACATATATATACAATATTTATATACAAATACATCATTTAAAACATTTTATAAATTTACATCTTGAATATGCAATTACAACCTTGCAAAGTTTTTTATATATCTTTTTTATCACAAGGCCCTACTGACAACATTGTAGTTAAGGCACAAAATTCAGACACAACGGTCCTTACGTTTATTAAAAGTTATGACACAGTCATAACAGGGACGCGCGACCTTCTTAAGTATAAAGGGTTGAACACCATACGTTAACACGCTTATGAGCGAATTAAATTATAATTTAAGGAGGTTAAGGGATATTACGTGACATATCTCATTTTCTTTGAGAGCATGTTTGTCAAAAAATTACGTTGAGAAGTGCGGCAGAATTCAAAATTTTAACCCAATCGGTCCGGGGTGTTTCGAACATAATTAAGAGCCGCGGGGGGGG
>JASGCC010000163.1:711646-734262 GCA_030067915.1 Hydractinia echinata
TTTGTTGCTGTGCGTCGTCTTGTGTCTGTCTGTCTGTCTGTCTGTTCTCTGTCTGTCTGTCTGTGTCTGTCTGTCTGTCTGTCTGTCTGTCTGTCTGTCTGTCTGTCTGTCTGTCTGTCTGTCTGTCTGTCTGTCTGTCTGTCTGTCTGTTGTCTGTCTGTCTGTCTGTCTCTGTCTGTCTGTCTGTCTGTCTGTCTGTCTGTCTGTCTGTATCTGTCTGTCTGTCTGTCTGTCTCGTCTGCTTGTCTGTCTGTCTGTCTGTCTGTCTGTCTGCCGTCTGTCTGTCTGAGTCTGTCTGTCGTCTGTCTGTACTGCTGCTGTCTGTCTGTTGTTGTGCTGTCTGTCCTGTCTGTCTGTCTGTCTGTTGTTGTCTGTCTGTGCTGTCTGTTGTCTGTCTGTTGTCTGTCTGTCTGTGGTCTGTCTGTCTGTTGTCTGTCTGTCTGTCTGTCTGTCTGTTCTGTCTGTCTGTCGTCTGTCTGTCTGTCTGTCTGTCGTTGTCTGTGTCTGTCTGTCTGTCTCTGTCTGTCTGTCTGTTGTCTGTCTGTCTGTCTGTCTGTCTGTCTGTCTGTCCTGTCTGTCTGTCTGTCTGTCTGTCGTTGTCTGTCTGTCTGTCTGTTGTGTTGTTTCTGTCTGTCTTCTGTCTGTCTGTCTGTCTGTCTGTCGTCTGTCTGTCTGTCTGTCTGCTGTCTGTCTGTATGTCTGTTGCTGTCGTGTCTGTCTGTCTGTCTGTCTCTGCTGTCTGTCTGTTGTCTGCGTCTGTGTCTGTCTGTCTGTCTGTCCTGTCTGTCTGTCTGTCTGTCTGTTCTGCCTGCGTGTCTGTCTGGTCGTCTGTCTGTTGTCTGTAAGGCCAAGTGGATGTGTTTTTTTCCTTTTTGGTGTGCCGAAAAAGTTATGTTCATAAATGTTAAATTTTTGACGTTCGGCGCCCCGACGTAATACATACTTTAAACGTCAATATTTATTTTTAATACGTTGGTGATGTGACTATGTGAGTTCCCGGTACTGATCCATTGTCACTTACTTATGGCTATGCAATTGTCTCACCAAAGCGTGGCGTTACGCTAAAATTTAACTAAGTTAAAAAAGTTGCAATACGGGGGTTTATTTGTTGTTTATTTTAAAAGCCGTACGGGGTTGTTATGTATGGAATAATTTAATTTTACCCCCGGTTTACCATTTGCGCGCCGTATCTCACGGAAACAAGTTGTTTATCAACTGAAAAAAGAGAGCCGAAGCGAAGAAGTTGTCTCTTTTTCAAATTAATCCTGGAAAAAGTTATTTTAAACAATGTTTACTCATCATGAGGTTAGATTTAAGCTTATTTGTTCTTCTATATTTTTTTGGGGTAAAGCATTTCTATATTAATTTTTTTATTATAATACCACTAAACATTTTTACTATTACATTATTATAAAGATCTTGAACACATGGTCCACTTAAACTAAATTCCAACAAGGAGTTGATGAAAACTAGCAGGGAAAACGTTCATGTGTAGGATTGGAAAATATAATATTATTAAATGTTCTTCTATATTTTCTATTTTTGTGTTCTGGGACCGAGGTTGCTTCACAAAAAAACTATCGAATTCGAATATGAATAATTCGAATCTAAAATGTAAAAAACAAACTGTCGTTGAACGTTGTCTGTTGTCGAACGAAGTTAGTGTTGATAGTTTGAAATATTTTTAAAAACAGAAAAACGCACGATGATATAAAATCACAAAGAGAATCGATTAAAAATGTATCAAACAATTGTATACGCTTCCAATTCGTTCTCTTAAGCGAAGTTTAGTATTTGAAGTAAAAAACTGATTGAACTTTTATCCAGAGAACGCTAGCAAGCTACCTACTGAAAAAGCGAAATAAAAGCAGGTGTGTTGTTTAGATTATTTGGTAGGGAAATGAATTTGGGTGTATAACGATTTTTTAGCCGTTTCAACTTTCAGAGTTAAATTTTCCCTGAAATATTAACTCTGAACAATGGGTCAGAAGTTAGGAATATCCTACGAATATGTCCAACCTCGATTGTTTGTTCAAATATAAAAAGAATTTGCCAATAGCTATAGCAACTTATAGCAAGCTTTATTTTATTAACGCATTATATATTTCCAGGCCATAGCCATGCTAAGAATATATTGGGAAAATGAGGATAGTATTTGTCAAGAAAGTTAAGAACTTTTTTTTGTAAGAATATACTCTAAACAATGGGTCAGAAGTTCAAAATATCCTAAGAATATGTCTAAGCTTGATTGTTTGTTCTATATAAAAATTTGTATGATGCACAAAATTGATTAGAAGTTTACTTTTTTATTGCGTATCTAACAAACTGAACTTTTTTCTGTCCAAAGCAATGGGCAGTTACATGTAGCTAGTATAATTTGCCATTAGCTATAGCAACTTACGGCAGGCTTTATGTTATTAAGGCATTATATATTTTCGGGCCATAGTCATACTAAGAACATATTAAAAATAGTGAGGATAGTATTTGTCAAAAAAGTTAAGAATATTGAGGCTGAAACGAAAATACACTATTCTTATAAAAACAGCGTGTATATCCCAGAGAAGAATTTATATAAACTATAAAAAGCAATATTTCCGTTGTTACTGTTTTTAACGCTACGAAGTGGGTGATTCAGTTTTGATGTCGTTATAACAAACCTAACTGTAAAAAACTTAAATCAATGTTTATATCTGTTACGTTACGATCGTTTGAAATATACCGTAAACCTCCGAATATAAGCCCTGGGCTTATACAAGTTCGTAAGCTTTTTTGGGGTGGGCTTATACACGGGGGTGGGCTTATACACCGGTGGGCTTATACATGGAAAACAATAGCAACATATTAAATATCTATGCATATATTTTACGTAATAAAAACTTTTCACTCATCGCCACTTTCTTCACTATCTTCACTTTCGCTATCACCATTATCTTCACTTTCGCTCGACGTCGCTGTCTCTACATTGTCTCCGCTACCATCATCTTCTTCCTTGCTTGATGAAAAACGACGTGCACCTGAAGGGACATGGGTTCTAGGGGAGGAATTGAGCTCCCTTGTGTTTATTTCTTATATGGACCAAATATCAATAGAGGACTAGTTCGTAAAGAACTGAAGAAATAGCTTGCACTTGTATGTTTTTGAAAAAAAAAAAGTTTTTTAGTAAAAGAAAAACAACCATGAAATTTTCCCTTCCAATATTATGGGCTTACACACGGGTGGGCTTATACATGGAAATCGTTAGTAATGAGTAAAATGATGGGCTTATACACGGGTGGGCTTATAGACGGGTGGGCTTATATTCGGAGGTTTACGGTATTCAATTCTGAAATTCGAAAACGCTGCATTGTTATCATGCACGGCATGCGCTGTTTTCTTAATACATAAAATTGAAATAAACGATTTTCTTGTTACGGTAGATATACAATATACAATATATTTTATGAGTTTATAACTGTTGATTTCTTATATTTTGTGTAAAAGGGTTGCTGTATGCAATAGACTGAATATTTGATTTTGGTAAAACGTGTTACAAAAAACTGTACAGTGTGGAAATTTTGTAAAACCTTTTTTGTATGACTTAGCGAAATATGTTGGATTATTTTTAATACTTTTTCCCTGGCAAAGCAAGTATATAGATTTAGCAGATTTCGCTTTTTACGTAACGGTTATTAGGCGCTTTGATATTTTTTTTTCTCTTTTTGCCGTTCAGTTATAAAAAAGAGACAAAGAGCTGAGGTGGAATTGTGAGTTTTAAAAATTCAAATTACTTTATTTTATACCTGTCAACTCTTTTTTATATACAATAAATCTAAATGTTCCGTACAATCGTGCAATAACTGACGCGATATTCCACGTTTCTTTTGGTATTTTCAATTTACAATGCAATGACTTCCGTAAAATGCAATGACTTCCGTAAACAAAAACGAAATCGAGATATCGTTACTCCCTTTCATGGGCCTTCTATTTTGCAAAAATGCAATAGAAAAATAAAAAATGTCTGACAAAAAAAGAGATGTTAGGTATATAATAAAGCATATATTGCATGCCCGTTCGTCGAATATCAGATTTATCCACTCTTGGTGAGGCAATATTCCACTCGACTGCGCCTCGTGGAATATTGCTCACCTCGAGTGGATAAATCTTGTTATTACCCGGGTAAAAGGGCGGCATCGATATTTTCGAAAATCGAGCAATGTGATTGGTTAGGACTTACGTCATAGCGGGCAATATTCCACGGTATTGCCCGCTACCATAGCAACCGTGTTTAAAGTTTAAATATGGTAGCATTAAATGTAAATAAACACGGAAAAAAAGCAAACAAAACGCGAAACAGAAGTTACTTACTTACTTTTATCTTTTAAAGAATTTTAAGTTGTGGCTACAATAAAAACCTGTAATGTTTACACGATATTCGATTTGAAAAAAAGTATTTTTAGTTCGAATGCACGTTCCATATGGGAATAGTTTCTATAAAGACGTGGTTTCTACATCCTGCTTATAATGTTATATTTTTTGTCGTAAAATACAGTACCCGGATAATAATCCATATAATAACTGTTTATTTCGGGCAATACCTTCGAATATTGACCTCTGTCACGTATTACCCTTGCAAGCTCGGGCAATACTTTGACGTTGGTCAATATTCTCCGGTATTGCCCTCATAAACAGTTATTATAGGGTTAATATTCAACGAATGCAATATCTGCTTAATGTTGTATGTTTTTGTTTGGTATCCTTCACATGGACTCGATGAGAGATTCAGTGGATTCTTCCACGGGACTTCGGCTATTAATGAAGCAATTAGAGTGCACTTAAAACTTAGAGGCCAAATAACTTGGAAACGAGGTGGTGAAGTCAATGATTTTTCACCGCGTGGGTAACTAGGGACCACCTAGGACCAATTTGGAAAATTTTCCCAAACCTGGGTCCCCGAATCCGTTTCGGAATGGACGGGTTGATGATGTCATCAAAAAAACTTTTAACCTCAATATCACTGCAACCGTTTGTCAAAAGCACACGATCTTATACATTTTCTTGATCAGCGTTTCAAGATCTTTACGATGAAGGCAACGGATATATAAAATTTTTGTGCTTTTGCGGGTTTTTGCTGACATTAGCAAAATTTTTAAACCCTTTTATCTCCTTAGGCGTTCGTCGAAAACATATGATCGTATACATTATTTTGATCAGCGCTTTAAGCTCTATACAATAGAGGCTACGTGAAAACAAGGTTCTAAATTTATTTTTTTGGTAATGGGTTGCTGCATTCTCGTCCCCAGAGCTCTTTGAGATTAAAACCTCGAAAGTAGCTCTGGACCTGTCTGGTCACGTAATGAAAATATGCCACTATATGTGGCATATTTTTGTGACTCGATTACCTGATGTTGTGCTTGTAAACTAGCCGTTTTTAATTTTACTTATCGTTTGTGGGGACCTAATTGGGTTCGTGATTAAGCACAACTCACGTTCATTCAGAATGTGAAATTCAGAATGCGCGTGCGCAAAATTCGCGAAATATTTTGTAATTTTTTCAAGATGGTAGACGTCGTCGCATGCCTGACAAACATTGTTTTACAAATTGGATGCTCTACTGATTTTGAACAAAAGCTGACTTTCATGACTACAAAGCGTTTGTTTTAATTTTATAATGTTTGATAACATGTTGGCGAAGACAAAAAAATTGTTGTTGGCTATGGCGAAAAGTAAGAAAACGAAAGAAGAACATTTCATTGTCAAGAACGTATTTTTTTCCGACAGGGGCAAAAGGAGCATATAAAAATGCCTAAAACTAACATTCTAAAGTTTTCCAAGCCTATTCATAGTTATTTTTATTAATTTCAAACATTGTATTACCAGTAGAAATCAACATCTGATGCTTACATTTTTTTGCTCTGAAAAATTTGCCTTCAAAGTCAAGATATTTTGGTGACCTGTAGCTAGCTATAAATGGCACTTGAATGATGATGTTATGAGTAGTATAATGAATTGTAAGTAGAATTTTGTTATTACTGACTAACAAAGGTTACTGATATGAATGTTTTTTCTTAGTAAACTATATTTATTTTATTTTTTTTATCTTTTCAACGCTGGGCCTCGGCTCTCCTAGCAACGCATTGTTATTATGACTAAAGTACTGTGTATAGCTTTACAACTTTGTGCATAAACATGGTAGCCTTAAAGTAAAATACCTAAGGGTAGTCAATAAGGAGTGTAGTACACTGTTTTGTTTAGAAAATATAGTGTGAATAGAACTATTTTATTGCGTTTACAATTGATTATCACCAATTATGACGTGTTATTATATTCTTACCTAAATTTCGGATTTACGATTCCTAGGAATTGCTAAAACCTCTCCCCCCTTTCTTTTAGTGTCGAAAAGATGCTAATACACAAGTTCACAGTCTCACAGTCTTGCTTTTGTTACCACGTCTTATTGAGAATTAAAAAGAAAAGAAGTAAACTGTAATGAATTAAGAAGGCTCTCGCCATGAAAAAAAAGTGAAATATTTTTTCGGGGAAATATTTCAAAAAGAAAAGTTACAACTTCTTCACATATGTTTTAAGTAGGGTTGCTGGCAATAACATACTAAATTTTAATGTCGTAAAACTAATTATTTCTTCAGAAAATGAGAAATATTCATAATGCCTATGGTCAAAGCCTTATTCGTGGTGGTTATCCCTCCATTCGGTGATTTTAATGAGTTTGTTTTTAATACAGAACATTACATAAGTGAACGACTTAAACTGTGAAGAGGTGTATTGTGGAAAAAATGATTTTGTGGAACCTCTTGCCCCCTGTGGGCTTTTGTGGCAAAAAATTATTGCATTTTATTAATAATTATTATTATGATAAGTATATATAATAAGTATATTTTATACAAAAGCTAATGATTTTCACAGAAAATATTCCTTAGAGCATCATTGAAAAATTAATTTGTTTTTTGCCAAAACCCCTTGAACAAGAACTTAAAAATTCAAATGTACACATTAAAGATACTTATTGTCAGAGAGTTTTGTGTAAAAATATGTTAGGATTGAACAGTGAATTTTACAAAAAAAGTATATATGCATACACCTTTTTGTATAAGAAAACCCATTTTTGACTTAAGCCTAAATGTTCTTAGCAAGGTGACTGAATATAGGCTGAAATTTTCTTAATTTTTATTTCTCTATTTTATGTATTTTGTTTGAAACATCTTTTATTTTTATTGGAGAAAAAAAACTCCTTTTGTTATTTTTAGGATAAGGCCTTGTTAGGATGTTTATTTGACTGGAAAACTATTTCTTATAAAAAAAAATGTGTATATACTCTTTACAGGGAGAAAGTTTCACGGGGGAAAGTTCCGCGAGGAAAAAAATAGCGAAATAATGAGGATTTACATTCGCGAATAAGTGATTAAATATATTTTGCTTAAAATAACTTAATTTTACTTTTATATTTGCTCCTATACAATTTATATGCACGTCTTTTTTACCTGCACAAGCTTAAAATTCTAGTCATTATGAAATGTCTATGAAATACATTAAAAGTAAATCCAAGGCAAAAAAATTATTTCAAAATTTATCCTGTTAAGGTAATGTAAATATTAAAAATCCACTGTCATATTTTTTTTAGTTTCCATGTGGCGTCAACAACCTGTTAAAGTGTTTATGGATTACTCCTTGTATGGTTTCAGTCGTTTGGGATACTTTTTGTTGCAAACAGAACTATGCACATTATATGGTTCTTATTGGAAGACTTATTTAAAGAATTATGTTAATGTACAGTTTTTATTTTTATGTTTGCTAAATGAAATACACAAATTATATTGTAACTTAGATTATTTTATCTTTGTTTGAGACTTTTCTTCATGAGTTCTAAGGGGCATGTTCATATGGGAAATATTTCCTCGGGAACTGGGTAAATGTTTCAGCATGATATCAAGTCAAGATCTCGGGTTGTTAACAAACTCTTAACAAAATTTAGTTGCGTTCATATGAGAAAAAACATTTACCCGCCTACCAAGATCTCGGGTGCGCATGATCGAGATCTCGGTAAGCGGGTAATGCATTTTCCCAAAAAACAGAAGTTTCCTCGACAGGCGAGATAAATTTATGTCGATTGGGCATAATTTTTTAAAAATAAACAGTAGATTCTTATCATAATAAACAATGGAAACTTATCACATGGTATTTTCTCACCCGAGGAAAAGTTTTCTCGCCCATGCCATATGAACAGAAAGTAAAAATTATATCATGCCGAAATATTTCCCTGCTATCCGAGGAAATATTTGATATGAACAGCCCCTAAATATGACATTTTGCACTTAACAGCAAAAGCGTGGCTGTAATTATTGTTCAAAGCATTTATAAGGCTTTATTTGGTTTATTTTTTCACAGTTTAATTAACAGCCAGCTAGCTAAATATAAAACCGAAACTGCCACTTAGGCTCTTGGAGTGCTCTTAAAACATGCTCTTATTTTATCCAAATTTAAGACTTGTATTCTTTGGCCAAAAATTAACCCATGAGCTATTAAATTGAAGATAATGCAATTGTGTGGCCACCTATATCAATCTGTTATATCTTAAGGTTTTGCTGCATTTTTTTCCCTGTCCTAGCATTTATGGCTAGCTACCCAATGGCCTGCTACACTGTATCTAGGTGGTCTTGATCTACCACACTTTTATACTTAGATTTTGCAAATCAGAGTGAAATCAAAAGAACTGTTAAATGTAATAATGAGATTAATTTAACCTTTTTTGATTATCTAAGACTTATAGAACTTTTTGCATGTCGATTTGTCGGCCATGTTTGTTGATATTCAAGGAGGCTAGCTAGCCAAACACCCTTACCGTGGAAAATGCTTAAAACTTTTAGTAAAAAAATGAAAGCAAAATAAGGTTTTTTGCAGCGGAAAGACAAATCCCGTAGCTTTTCAAAATATATATACTCTACTGGGTAAAAAACTTTAGTTCTCTCTCAAATTTTGGTAGAATATAGGAATTCTGCAAATTTGTTGGATAAAAAAACCCTTTCGTTTACGTTGCCACAACAAAAGCAAACCCGTCGTTTTCAGTGTTTATACGGAGCCTTGGCCACACTTATTATAATAAAATACAAAGTAAACAATATTTTAGCACCATGCCTTGTAATTTAGCATGCTAAGTCAGGTATGTCGAAAAGTTACCGCATGCGCAGACTGAATTTCCCGTGTACAGGCGGAACTGAATGACCGTGAACTTGAGAAAGCGGATCTGACAGTACAGTGGAAGATCCTGAAAAGAAATTTAATTTGATGATTCTAAGTCCAAAGCACTTATTTAAATTTTTAAAAAACATTTTAATGTTTAAGCTACATGTAAATCTGAAGCTTAGTTACGTAGTCAGTCTCTGTTTTGTCGCTTAGGTGCTAGTTTTAGCTATAGCTATATAGCTAGCTAGTGAAAGTCTCACAATATGTACAAATTTAGCACACTAGTTAGCTAACTATTTATCCAGTATATTGCCGTTTTCCATCATGAGCTTATATTTTTAATCATAAATTTAACCAGAGTGGCTTCTACTACTGCAAGACTCCGAAAAGGATGCCATCTATCTATCTCTGTTATTTCTGTGAAAACTGTTTTGTTAAACCAGCCCATAGCTTGATTATATAAGATGAATTGACCCATTTGAGATTAAGTTAACCAGCTGGCATAAAATACACCACTATTAAAACTTCTTTGACATTATATAAAGCAGGTCAACTCTCCTAAAGCCAGCTGGCTCGTTTTCCAACTCAGGATGAGTTGAATGGGTGAGTTGACTCGATTCATATATATAATACCATGGCAAGCCATTGTCAGGTTGAAAAAGCAAAAACATGCATATTGCAAGCTAAAACAAAAAAGAAACAATCATGTTATGTTTTAAATTTCTTATCAGTTTTATTTTGTCAAAAAATATGAGTATTTTCTGTATTAAGTGAATTTAGTTGAAGCACAGACAAAAAGGAGAAACCTTAGATTTGAATTAGCAAACCATTGGTAGCTAAACCAAATACTCATTGACAATTTTACGTTTATTTTGCTGGTTTGTTTACACCTTTGATTTGCTATTTTTAAAAAACAGAGAACAGTATATATAGATCATTTCCTGGGTTGACTTTTCGCATAAAAAATGATTTTTTTTTAAAGAAGGTTGATCTGCCAACTGAGCAAATACGGAGCCAACCTGCATCGCATAATCAGGTTCGTGATACTCAATAGACTTGTTAGCCTGAATTTGACATTTCACAGAAAAGTTAGATTCAATAACCGATGTGCAAAATTTTTGCTTTTTTCTTGGAATAAGAGGCATGAAATTTTTTTTTGTTAAACACTTTTGTAATCAGCATGCCATAAAAAAAATAAAGTTTGCGATCAAAAGGCATTTTTATAAAAAATTACAGTTTGAATATTTTTTCAAAAGAAAAATGATGACAGAGAAATGTTTTATTTTTATTTATATAATTTATCAGTAATGGAATGTTTATATCAAACAAACATTTTCATCTTGTTTTGTAGAATTTATTTCTGCAAATTTTTTGGAAGATAATTTTGCAGATATAGGGTCAAAATAAAAAAAAACATTACCTGAAAATGTCTTTTTATTTATAATAACTTTAGTATATGTAAGAGCAAAAATTTTTGTAAAAGACAAAAGATTTGAAAAATTTCTACTTTTGCGGATGATAAAAAGTAATGCAATATACAATGTATAATAAAGAAAATATTGAAGACAAAGTTTTATATATTTTTAACCCATCAATAAAATTCTTAAATCGGACCCAAACTATGTTTAAGGAAAAATGGCTATATCTTAAGGACCTGATACACTTGTATAATATCACTCAAATATGCCTTATAATATCAATATAATTTCTTAAAATAAGTTTAAAATATGGTTATAATTATTTCTTATAATTTCTTATAATACAGCTATAATATGTATAATTTCAACACCTGACATGTGCGTCATAACCTCATAATTTGCTGCATGGCTATAATATTTGAATAAAATCAAACGAGTTTGATTTTAATAATATTGTTGGTGATCTGGTGCCTTTTGTTTGTGTGACAATATATCTATTATCTGCTAGCGCTGTTGGGGCAACAATGTTATGAAATTAAATGAAATTATAACGATATGATAACAAAATTATAAGTATATTGTAGAAAAATTATAACTGTATTATAGAATATATTTTATGATATCATACAAGTGTATCCTGGCCTTTAAAATCATAATCCAAAAATATTAGCAGTCTTGCCACAATTTAAGTGTTTGCTCAGATTTTCTAATTTCGTCATTTTTTTTACTTTTTTATTAAAGTTTTTCTCTTCAATTTTATTTCATTAAAATTTACATAATTGTTGCACAGTCATTCTGACTATATACGACTAATTTGTTCAGTCATTGTCATTGAACACAAATATATATATATATATATATATATATATATATATATATATATATATATATATATATATATATATATATATATATATATATATATATATATATATATATATATATATATATATATATATATATATATATATATATATATATATATATATATATATATATATATATATATATATATATATATATATATATATATATATATATATATATATATATCATAATTGTGTTTGTGTTCAATGACAATGACTGAACAAATTAGTCGTAATAGACAGATAAGTTAAGCTAAGGGTCTCATTGTTCTTATTTACTTTTTTTAAGTGGATATTAATTAAATTGTGATTGTGGGTAATCTGATAAATTATTACTTAACCTTAATCCAGACTTAATTATCTGTCAAAAATGTGAAAAGTCGTGTCAGCTTAAATTTGGAACGCAAAATCACCCAAAAACATTTACTACACGCAAAAACACGGTTCTTTTAAATAGACCGTTTAAATGGATGACTGAAAACATGACCATGCAAACAGAAAAGAAGGAAGATTTTTGACGTCATCCTTTTTTTTCATTCTTTTTTTTTAAATTGGCGTGTTCATTTTCCATCTTACTTTTCTTTTGTTTCGCACACACCCTCCCCCCCCCCTCCCCCCTTATATAATTGTCCCTGGTCAATTGCCTGCGCAAATTTCTACTGAATACTTGCTCCCTAGATTTAGAGAAATGTAACAATTATCTTTGCTGGGAATTGTCCGAGGGGAAATTATCCAGGGGGTTAGTGGAAGGCAGTTATCTGGTGGGCTATTATTCAGAGGGGAGGAATTTTCATGTCACTAAAATAGGAATTATTTTTTAACTATTTGAAAACTTGATTTTCAGGAGCATTGTAATTATGGCCTTTTCTGTATTTGTATCTGAACGACTATCGATTGCAGAAAATTTAGTCCGTTACAAGTTCAGTTCCCAACATAAAAATATTACACGCTACTCTATGTGGTGTAGAAAATATTTTACAACAAAAAAACAACAGAAGCTGTGCAAAAAACTACAAAGGTTATACAAGCCAAAATGCTTAATGACAATACAGTTAAATAGAAAAAGTAATGTTCATAATAACGTTACATATGTCCAACATTTTAACCAGCAGTCTATTTCACGCAGGTTGTAGTAATCTGCTGCAGGGTGGAATCACTGTTAACTACGAGGATGCTTGATTCATCTACGATGTTAACTAACTCATACGAATTATGGCTTGACATTACCAGATGACTCACACATCGAGATGATTCTTGACGAATTATTGATGTGTTTTTTGTACAGCATGAAATTAAATTCACAAAACTTCGAAAACAAGAGTAACATGACCAGCATGAGAACAGGTGAACATTTCTACTACTCATCTTGTACCAGTTACGCTGTATACTTCTCTTTACACTGCATGAAGTATTTACAAGAAGTAATTCATTTGTAATCAGCATATAAAGTGCTTCGATACACAGAAAAGAACATCTATTTTTAGCATAACTATACAGACGGACGGTTTCTATGCAATGCATTTGTTTTAATTTAAAACTTAAAATACACAAACAGTTTCAACTAACAGTTTAAACTGATGATAGAAACAACTGATCGTGTAAACAACAAAAACTTATGAATTTCTCATGTTCCTTTTAAACTGATCAGTTTTTTTTTAAAATTGGACGTGTTCATCTTTTTCAGTTGAACTGATGAAAATTTTCTAATGGAATGAAGGATGAGGTAAACCGGATGTTTGCTATTTTTTCAACAAGATGTAAAATTCCGTAATGTAATTTATGAAAACGAAAGTACTACTACTGATTTTAAACGAAAGTTAACTTTCATGACTACAAAGAAAAATTGTTGGTGGTTATAGCCAACCTCGACCCCAATTTTTGGGACTGCCTTTGTAAGACTACCAGCTGGTGCAAGGGCTATTTCTTTCTCGCTGACCCTTTTATCAAGAAGAGAAAAAAAAACCTGGGATGGAGGTTGGGTTATGGCGAAAAGCAAGAAAACGAAAGAAGAACATTTCATAATCAAGAACGTATTTTTTCTGGACAAAGGCAAAACGAGCATATAAAAATGCCTGAAAGTAACATTCTAAAGTTTTCCATTCATAGTTAGTTTTATTAATACACGAATTCCTTCAGTGCATTCTCTTTGAGTAGCCTGGTAACAAATAATCTTTACTAGTAAGACATCGAGAAAACGTTGCCGTAGGTTTCAGAAATTTGTTGGTCCTTAGTAGAACCTCTTGCTAAATGAACCATGCCCACTTTCATTCAGTTCCGCCTGTACACGGAAAATTCAGTCTGCGCATGCGCCAACTCTTAAATCTCCAAACCATATTTTTATCTACTCGCAGTTGACCTTACTATATTTAGTATTTTCCGTATTTTCTGATTGGAATACGATTTTAGAAGCGTGATAATGTATAAACGGAGACCTCGAAAATTTCATAAAGTCAAAATCGTCACACCAAAATATCAATAAACAAGCGAAGCAATTTCGAGTTTTATTTTACTTCAACGTTTATTGCTTTATTGCTTACTTTGAGATTTTTCACTTTATTCCACTTTATCTGTAAGTAGACATACTACGGAAACGTAACGAGAAATATTGCGTTGGTGATTTTAAAATGCTTAATTATGTTTTTTGGCACATAATGTGAATTTGCTCCATTTGTTCCATTTGATCCATTTGTTCCATTTGTTCCATTTGTTCCATTTGTCCCATTTGTCCCATTTGTTCCATTTGTTCCATTTGTTCCATTTGTTCCATTTGTTCCATTTGTTCCATTTGTTCCATTTGTTCCATTTGTTCCATTTGTTCCATTTGTTCCATTTGTTCCATTTGTCCATTTGTTCCATTTGTTCTATTTGTTCCATTTGTTCCATTTGTTCCATTTGTTCCATTTGTTCCATTTGTACCATTTGCTCCATTTGTTCCATTTGTTCCATTTGTCCATTTGTTCTATTTGTTCCATTTGTTCCATTTGTTCCATTTGTTCCATTTGTTCCATTTGTTCCATTTGTTCCATTTGTTCTATTTGTTCCATTTGTTCCATTTGTTCCATTTGTTCCATTTGTTCCATTTGTTCCATTTGTTCCATTTGTTCCATTTGTCCATTTGTCCATTTGTTCCATTTGTTCCATTTGTTCCATTTGTTCTATTTGTTCCATTTGTTCCATTTGTTCCATTTGTTCCATTTGTCCATTTGTTCCATTTGTTCTATTTGTTCCATTTGTTCCATTTGTTCCATTTGTTCCATTTGTTCCATTTGCTCCATTTGTTCTATTTGTTCCATTTGTACCATTTGTTCCATTTGTTCCATTTGTCCATTTGTTCCATTTGTTCCATTTGTTCCATTTGTTCCATTTGTTCTATTTGTTCCATTTGTTCCATTTGTTCCATTTGTTCCATTTGTTCCATTTGTTCCATTTGTTCCATTTGTTCCATTTGTTCCATTTGTTCCATTTGTTCCATTTGTTCCATTTGTTCCATTTGTCCATTTGTTCCATTTGTTCCATTTGTCCATTTGTTCCATTTGTTCTATTTGTTCCATTTGTCCATTTGTCCATTTGTTCCATTTGTTCCATTTGTTCCATTTGTTTCATTTGTCCATTTGTTCCATTTGTTCCATTTGTTCCATTTGTTCCATTTGTTCCATTTGTTCCATTTGTTCCATTTGTTCTATTTGTTCCATTTGTTCCATTTGTTCCATTTGTCCATTTGTTCCATTTGTTCCATTTGTTCTATTTGTTCTATTTGTCCATTTGTTCCATTTGTTCTATTTGTTCCATTTGTTCCATTTGTCCATTTGTTCCATTTGTTCTATTTGTTCCATTTGCTTCCATTTGTTCCATTTGCTCCATTTGTTCCATTTGTCCATTTGTTCCATTTGTTCTATTTGTTCCATTTGTTCCATTTGTTCCATTTGTCCATTTGTTCCATTTGTTCCATTTGTTCCATTTGTCCATTTGTTCCATTTGTTCCATTTGTTCCATTTGTTCCATTTGTTCCATTTGTCCATTTGTTCCATTTGTTCCATTTGTTTCATTTGTCCATTTGTTCCATTTGTTCCATTTGTTCCATTTGTCCATTTGTTCCATTTGTTCCATTTGTTCCATTTGTCCATTTGTTCCATTTGTTCCATTTGTCCATTTGTTCCATTTGTTCCATTTGTCCATTTGTTCCATTTGTTCCATTTGTTCATTTGTTCCATTTGTTCCATTTGTTCCATTTGTTCCATTTGTTCCATTTGTTCCATTTGTTCCATTTGTCCATTTGTTCCATTTGTTCCATTTGTCCATTTGTTCCATTTGTTCCATTTGTTCTATTTGTTCTATTTGTCCATTTGTTCCATTTGTTCCATTTGTTCTATTTGTTCCATTTGTCCATTTGTTCCATTTGTTCCATTTGTTCCATTTGTCCATTTGTTCTATTTGTTCCATTTGTCCATTTGTTCCATTTGTTCTATTTGTTCCATTTGTTCCATTTGTCCATTTGTTCCATTTGTTCTATTTGTTCCATTTGCTCCATTTGTTCCATTTGTTCCATTTGTTCCATTTGTCCATTTGTTCCATTTGTTCCATTTGTCCATTTGTTCCATTTGTCCATTTGTTCCATTTGTTCCATTTGTTCCATTTGTCCATTTGTTCCATTTGTCCATTTGTTCTATTTGTCCATTTGTTCCATTTGTTCCATTTGTCCATTTGTTCCATTTGTTCCATTTGTTCCATTTGTTCCATTTGTTCCATTTGTTCCATTTGTTCCATTTGTCCATTTGTTCTATTTGTTCCATTTGTTCTATTTGTTCCATTTGTTCCATTTGTTCCATTTGTCCATTTGTTCCATTTGTTCCATTTGTTCCATTTGTTCCATTTGTTCCATTTGTTCCATTTGTTCCATTTGTCCATTTGTTCCATTTGTTCCATTTGTTCCATTTGTTCATTTGTTCCATTTGTTCATTTGTTCCATTTGTTCCATTTGTTCCATTTGTTCCATTTGTTCCATTTGTTCCATTTGTCCATTTGTTCCATTTGTTCCATTTGTTCCATTTGTTCCATTTGTTCCATTTGTTCCATTTGTTCCATTTGTTCCATTTGTTCCATTTGTTCTATTTGTTCTATTTGTTCTATTTGTTCTATTTGTTCCATTTGTTCCATTTGTTCCATTTGTTCCATTTGTTCCATTTGTTCCATTTGTTCCATTTGTTCTATTTGTTCCATTTGTTCCATTTGTTCTATTTGTTCCATTTGTTCCATTTGTTCCATTTGTTCCATTTGTTCTATTTGTTCCATTTGTTCCATTTGTTCCATTTGTTCCATTTGTTCCATTTGTTCTATTTGTTCTATTTGTTCTATTTGTTCTATTTGTTCCATTTGTTCCATTTGTTCCATTTGTTCCATTTGTTCCATTTGTTCTATTTGTTCCATTGTTCTATTTGTTCCATTTGTTCCATTTGTTCTATTTGTTCCATTTGTTCCATTTGTTCCATTTGTTCCATTTGTTCCATTTGTTCCATTTGTTCCATTTGTTCTATTTGTTCTATTTGTTCTATTTGTTCCATTTGTTCTATTTGTTCTATTTGTTCTATTTGTTCCATTTGTTCCATTTGTTCCATTTGTTCCATTTGTTCCATTGTTCTATTTGTCCATTTGTTCCATTTGTCCATTTGTTCCATTGTTCTATTTGTTCCATTTGTTCCATTTGTTCTATTTGTTCTATTTGTTCTATTTGTTCTATTTGTTCCATTTGTTCCATTTGTCCATTTGTTCCATTTGTTCCATTTGTTCCATTTGTTCCATTTGTCCATTTGTTCCATTTGTTCCATTTGTTCCATTTGTTCCATTTGTTCCATTTGTTCCATTTGTTCCATTTGTCCATTTGTTCCATTTGTTCCATTTGTTCCATTTGTTCCATTTGTTCCATTTGTTCCATTTGTTCCATTTGTTCCATTTGTTCCATTTGTTCCATTTGTTCCATTTGTTCCATTTGTTCCATTTGTTCCATTTGTTCCATTGTTCTATTTGTTCCATTTGTTCCATTTGTTCCATTTGTCCATTTGTTCCATTTGTTCCATTTGTTCCATTTGTTCCATTTGTTCCATTTGTTCCATTTGTTCCATTTGTTCCATTGTTCTATTTGTCCATTTGTTCCATTTGTTCTATTTGTTCTATTTGTTCCATTTGTTCCATTTGTTCCATTTGTTCCATTTGTTCCATTTGTTCCATTTGTTCCATTTGTTCCATTGTTCTATTTGTCCATTTGTTCCATTTGTTCCATTTGTTCCATTTGTTCCATTTGTTCCATTTGTTCCATTTGTTCCATTTGTTCCATTTGTTCCATTTGTTCCATTTGTTCCATTTGTTCCATTTGTTCCATTTGTTCCATTTGTCCATTTGTTCCATTTGTCCATTTGTTCTATTTGTTCTATTTGTTCTATTTGTTCCATTTGTTCCATTTGTTCCATTTGTTCCATTTGTTCCATTGTTCTATTTGTCCATTTGTTCCATTTGTCTATTTGTTCTATTTGTTCTATTTGTTCCATTTGTTCCATTTGTTCCATTTGTTCCATTTGTTCCATTTGTTCCATATGTTCTATTTGTCCATTTGTTCCATTTGTTCCATTTGTTCCATATGTTCTATTTGTTCCATTTGTTCCATTTGTTCCATTTGTCCATTTGTTCCATTTGTTCCATTTGTTCTATTTGTTCCATTTGTTCCATTTGTTCCATTTGTTCCATTTGTTCCATTTGTTCCATTTGTTCCATTTGTCCATTTGTTCCATTTGTTCTATTTGTTCCATTTGTTCCATTTGTTCCATTTGTTCCATTTGTTCCATTTGTCCATTTGTTCTATTTGTTCCATTTGTCCATTTGTTCCATTTGTTCCATTTGTTCCATTTGTTCCATTTGTTCCATTTGTTCCATTTGTTCCATTTGTTCTATTTGTTCCATTTGTTCCATTTGTTCCATTTGTTCCATTTGTTCCATTTGTTCCATTTGTTCCATTTGTTCCATTTGTTCCATTTGTCCATTTGTTCCATTTGTTCCATTTGTTCCATTTGTCCATTTGTTCCATTTGTTCCATTTGTTCCATTTGTTCCATTTGTTCCATTTGTTCCATTTGTTCCATTTGTTCCATTTGTTCCATTTGTTCCATTTGTTCTATTTGTTCTATTTGTTCCATTTGTTCCATTTGTTCCATTTGTTCCATTTGTTCTATTTGTTCCATTTGTCCATTTTTTCCATTTGTCCATTTGTTCCATTTGTTCTATTTGTTCCATTTGTTCCATTTGTCCATTTGTCCATTTGTTCTATTTGTTCTATTTGTTCTATTTGTTCCATTTGTTCCATTTGTTCCATTTGTTCCATTTGTTCCATTTGTTCCATTTGTTCCATTTGTTCCATTTGTTCCATTTGTTCCATTTGTTCCATTTGTTCCATTTGTCCATTTGTTCCATTTGTCCATTTTTCCATTTGTCCATTTGTTCCATTTGTTCTATTTGTTCCATTTGTTCCATTTGTTCCATTTGTTCCATTTGTTCCATTTGTCCATTTTTCCATTTGTCCATTTGCTCCATTTGTCCATTTGTCCATTTGTTCCATTTGTTCCATTTGTTCCATTTGTTCCATTTGTTCCATTTGTTCCATTTGTTCTATTTGTTCCATTTGTTCCATTTGTTCCATTTGTTCCATTTGTTCTATTTGTTCCATTTGTCCATTTGTTTCCATTTGTCCATTTGTTCCATTTGTTCCATTTGTTCCATTTGTTCCATTTGTTCTATTTGTTCCATTTGTTCCATTTGTTTATTTGTTCTATTTGTTCCATTTGTTCCATTTGTTCCATTTGTTCCATTTGTTCCATTTGTTCCATTTGTTCCATTTGTTCCATTTGTTCCATTTGTTCCATTTGTTCCATTTGTTCCATTTGTCCATTTTTCCATTTGTCCATTTGTTCCATTTGTTCCATTTGTTCCATTTGTTCCATTTGTTCCATTTGTTCCATTTGTTCCATTTGTTCCATTTGTTCCATTTGTTCTATTTGTTCCATTTGTTCCATTTGTTCCATTTGTTCCATTTGTTCTATTTGTTCCATTTGTCCATTTTTCCATTTGTTCCATTTGTTCCATTTGTTCCATTTGTTCCATTTGTTCCATTTGTTCTATTTGTTCCATTTGTTCCATTTGTTCTATTTGTCCATTTGTTCCATTTGTTCCATTTGTTCCATTTGTTCCATTTGTTCCATTTGTTCCATTTGTTCCATTTGTTCCATTTGTTCCATTTGTCCCATTTGTTCCATTTGTTCTATTTGTTCCATTTGTTCCATTTGTTCCATTTGCTCCATTTGTTCCATTTGTTCCATTTGTTCCATTTGTTCCATTTGTTCCATTTGTTCCATTTGTTCCATTTGTTCTATTTGTTCCATTTGTTCCATTTGTTCCATTTGTTCCATTTGTTCCATTTGTTCCATTTGTTCCATTTGTTCCATTTGTCCATTTGTTCCATTTGTTTCCATTTGTTCCATTTGTTCCATTTGTTCCATTTGCTCCATTTGTTCTATTTGTTCCATTTGTTCCATTTGTTCCATTTGTTCCATTTGTCCATTTGTTCCATTTGTTCCATTTGTTCCATTTGTTCCATTTGTTCTATTTGTTCCATTTGTCCATTTTTCCATTTGTCCATTTGTTCCATTTGTTCTATTTGTTCCATTTGTTCCATTTGTTCCATTTGTTCCATTTGTTCCATTTGTTCCATTTGTTCCATTTGTTCCATTTGTTCCATTTGTTCCATTTGTTCCATTTGTTCCAT
This sequence comes from Hydractinia echinata, assembly GCA_030067915.1. NCBI lineage: Eukaryota > Metazoa > Cnidaria > Hydrozoa > Anthoathecata > Hydractiniidae > Hydractinia > Hydractinia echinata. The sequence continues at coordinate 731,907 of JASGCC010000163.1, forward strand.
TTGTTCTATTTGTTCCATTTGTTCCATTTGTTCCATTTGTTCCATTTGTTCCATTTGTTCCATTTGTTCCATTTGTTCCATTTGTTCCATTTGTTCCATTTGTTCCATTTGTTCTATTTGTTCCATTTGTTCCATTTGTTCCATTTGTTCCATTTGTTCCATTTGTTCCATTTGTTCCATTTGTTCCATTTGTTCCATTTGTTCCATTTGTTCTATTTGTTCCATTTGTTCCATTTGTTCCATTTGTTCCATTTGTTCCATTTGTTCCATTTGTTCTATTTGTTCCATTTGTTCTATTTGTTCCATTTGTTCCATTTGTTCCATTGTTCCATTTGTTCCATTTGTTCTTTGTCCATTTGTCCATTTGTTCCATTTGTTCCATTTGTTCCATTTGTACCATTTGTTCTATTTGTTCCATTTGTTCCATTTGTTCCATTTGTTCTATTTGTTCCATTTGTTCCATTTGTTCCATTTGTCCATTTGTTCCATTTGTTCCATTTGTTCCATTTGTTCCATTTGTTCCATTTGTTCCATTTGTTCCATTTGTTCATTTGTTCCATTTGTTCATTTGTTCCATTTGTTCCATTTGTTCCATTTGTTCCATTTGTTCCATTTGTTCCATTTGTTCCATTTGTTCCATTTGTTCCATTTGTTCCATTTGTTCCATTTGTTCCATTTGTTCCATTTGTCCATTTGTTCCATTTGTTCCATTTGTTCCATTTGTTCCATTTGTTCCATTTGTTCCATTTGTTCTATTGTTCTATTTGTTCCATTTGTTCCATTTGTTCCATTTGTTCCATTTGTTCCATTTGTTCCATTTGTTCATTTGTTCCATTTGTTCCATTTGTTCTATTTGTTCCATTTGTTCCATTTGTTCTATTTGTTCCATTTGTTCCATTTGTTCCATTTGTTCCATTTGTTCCATTTGTCCATTTGTTCCATTTGTTCCATTTGTTCCATTTGTTCCATTTGTCCATTTGTTCCATATGTTCTTTGTTCCATTTGTTCCATTTGTTCCATTTGTTCCATTTGTTCCATTTGTTCCATTTGTTCCATTTGTTCTATTTGTTCCATTTGTTCCATTTGTTCCATTTGTTCCATTTGTTCCATTTGTCCATTTGTTCCATTTGTTCCATTTGTTCCATTTGTTCCATTTGTTCCATTTGTTCCATTTGTTCCATTTGTCCCATTTGTTCCATTTGTTCCATTTGTTCCATTTGTTCCATTTGTTCCATTTGTTCCATTTGTTCCATTTGTTCCATTTGTTCCATTTGTTCCATTTGTTCCATTTGTTCCATTTGTCCATTTGTTCCATTTGTTCCATTTGTTCATTTGTTCCATTTGTTCCATTTGTTCCATTTGTTCCATTTGTTCCATTTGTTCCATTTGTTCCATTTGTTCCATTTGTTCCATTTGTTCATTTGTTCCTATTGTTCTATTTGTTCCATTTGTTCCATTTGTTCCATTTGTTCCATTTGTTCCATTTGTTCCATTTGTTCCATTTGTTCCATTTGCTCCATTTGTTCCATTTGTTCCATTTATCCATTTGTTCCATTTGCTCCATTTGTTTCATTTGTCCCATTTGTTCCATTTGTTCCATTTGTTCCATTTGTTCCATTTGTTCCATTTGTCCATTTGTTCCATTTGTTCCATTTGTTCCATTTGTTCCATTTGTTCCATTTGTCCCATTTGTTCTTTGTTCCATTTGTTCCATTTGTTCCATTTGTTCCATTTGTTCCATTTGTTCTATTTGTTCTATTTGTTCATTTGTTCCATTTGTTCCATTTGTTCCATTTGTTCCATTTGTTCCATTGTTCTATTTGTCATTTGTTCCATTTGTTCCATTTGTTCCATATTGTTCTATTTGTTCCATTTGTTCATTTGTTCCATTTGTTCTATTTGTTCCATTTGTTCATTTGTTCTATTTGTTCCATTTGTTCCATTTGTTCCATTTGTTCCATTGTTCTATTTGTTCCATTTGTTCCATTTGTTCCATTTGTTCCATTTGTTCCATATGGTTCTATTTGTTCCATTTGTTCCATTTGTTCCATTTGTTCCATTTGTTCTATTTGTTCCATTTGTTCCATTGTTCCATTTGTTCCATTTGTTCCATTTGTTCCATTTGTTCCATTTGTTCCATTTGTTCCATTTGTTCCATTTGTTCCATTTGTTCCATTTGTTCCATTTGTTCCATTTGTTCCATTTGTCATTTGTTCATTTGTTCCATTTGTTCCATTTGTTCTATTTGTTCCATTTGTCCATTTGTTCCATTTGTTCCATTTGTTCCATTTGTCCCATTTGTTCCATTTGTTCTATTTGTTCCATTTGTTCCATTTGTTCCATTTGTTCCATTTGT
>JASGCC010000164.1:0-29089 GCA_030067915.1 Hydractinia echinata
TGCTTGCATTGTCATGTAAACAAAGCACAAGGTTACAGAGTGTTTTCACATGATGCTAACAAAATCTCTAAAGACATCAAACCGATCCTGACAAAACAATTTGTAAACTCTAACGTTGAATATATTGTTGCAGGAAAGCGTCTAACAGAAACTCCGCAACAATGGCAGAATCACGCTTTCCAATACGCAAAAGAATATTTGTTCGGCGGGAACACATTTCTGAGCGAAGCAGTGCTGCTACCACCGTTCAATCCTGCCAATGAAATTTCAAAACATGCCCAGCATATAAAAAATGCATTAATCTTGGAGTCTAAGAAGTATAAAAAATTCGGTATTTTAACAAATTACGATAACGTCGAACATTTAAAGTTTTTGAAAGGACCATCCTTGAAGCATTTAAATAATCATAACAAGCGCATGCTGTTGCTACACCCGCGCAATAACGTTGTTTGCAATATAAGATTCACCCCATCGACGAACTTTGTAAATGTAATGAATGAGTTCAAGTGCGGCGTTAAAGATGTAGAATACCTAATTGTCTTGGTTCGCATGTTATTTCCGAAACTAGTTTTCAATGTTATGAACATGGTTGCTGCACCAGAGTTTGTGGTCCACAAAGAAGATAGGGCATGCCATGAATGTCAGAGTTGTTTCCTGATGGGTAAAGAAGTATTCTCAACGAAAAAAAATACAAGCCGATTTATCATTTCGCTTATCGAGCAATGCGAGGAGGAAAATGAGAATTCACAAGATGATAATGAGAAAGATAGTTTTATGAAATTATTTAGCCAAATAGTTGCCTTCATGGCTACGAGAAAGTGTCTACAACATCTTCCATCACTTAGCCAACGCTTACCTGAAAAAATGGACTCAGTGTTGCTGACGGGAGAGCAGTTGCGCATCCTACACAACCCTGCATCGAATAAGATAATTTTGGGGAATTTTGGTACTGGAAAAACGCAACTGGGCTTATCTCATTTAGAAATGTTAGCAAACAATGCTGATGCCAAGGATAAAGTTTATTATATCACCTGGGAAAGCAGAATGTTGCTCGACAGTGTAAAGAAGTATGTGGGTACTCTGGCTAGAAACCGTAACATTGTTGCCACAAGCATGCTCGAGCTTTCTGGACAGTTCTTTACTAATCGAGTTCCAAAATTATCCAGACTCTGGCAACGTCTTTCAAAAGAACATCCTGATTCGAATGTTCATATGATCGTTGATGAATACGATGGGGAGCAGTTAAGAGATTCAGAAGCCGAATAACTACGCACGATGGCAGGTAAAAAAAAGTTTTTACGCTCAACCGTTATTTTACTGCCTCATGCCATCGCTAAGCACAGAACGTTGGTGTCACGCAATGATAAAAAGCCTCACAAGAAGTACCAATATGACAAGACTGGCATGGAAGTATTCAGATTGTCCAAATGCATGAGAACTACTTGTAGCAACTTTGAATTTATCCAACATGCCGAATCTGTGTTTTTCAAAGAAAAAGTCACAATTCGACATCCCTTGTTCAATTTAGATATTGAAAATGAGATCCAAGAAACAAATGCAGAGGATGAGATTCTACGAGTGGACACAGGCATAGAATTTCAAGATGAGGGATACATTGATGACAATAGATATGTATCTGACGCTGAAGAAACAGATGATGTAAGAGATGGTACCATGGAAAATTCAAATCAAGAAGATAATGATGCCAGAAATGCAAATGAAGCTGGGCTGCCTTCCTCAATCGATATTGACATAGCCGCTGCTAATATGGAAATGGAAACGATTCAATACAACGAAGATTTGAAGACAGAAACAACATTCAAATGCGAACCAGTAAACACCGTAGGTCATGGCATCACCGGAAATAAACCAATTTTGATTTATTCTGACCAAGACAGCAACGATATAAGCGAGCAATTAACAATGTTGTGCATTGCCTTAAATGAAAACTATTCCTTTCATAAAAAGGAGAATTTGCGAGTTATATACAACAGTGTCACACAGCGAAAGCTTTTTCAAGTAATTTTAAATGTTCTAGAAGAATCCTACGTGGTCTACAATTTGAAGGAAGATGATAACCGTGAATTTAACATAGTCTTAGCTACTGCGCAAGACAGCAGAGGTGATGATTGCGAGAATGTCCTTGTAGGAGTAAACTCGTCAGATCAAAAGCTGCTACATCCTACGCTTGAAGCTATGACAAGAGCAACGTGTCAGTTAATCTTCATTGATTTTTCTGGAACGGAGAAGGATAAAAAAAATGGTGAAGGAAATGCTTTTGCAAAGTTCGAGAAGAACCAGAGAAACTTATTAAAGGTGGTTTATGTTACTGGAAAAGCAGATAGGTATGATGAAGAAGAATACATGCCTGGTCCAACGCAGGACAACGTAACTTATGACAAAGTAAACACAGCGTGTCAAGGATATAAAGAACTGAAGAAGAAAGTTGAAAAGCAATTGGAAAACATTGACTTACATGAAGAAAACAAGCCAGATTGGATTGCGATAAGAAGGTAAGATATCTCCATCGTAGTCTTTTATTTGCCTGTTGAACTGCTTCTGTGGAATAAAACAGCTAAAAAATTGCAAATATATTAGAGCAACTGAGTAACTGAGTTTAGTTTGATCTTTTAAATAAAATAATGAGCAGAACAAGTATTGAACAAAGTGGAGATTGTGTAGTGGTAGCGCATTCAGCTTGTGAACATAAGGTTTCACATTCGAGTCCTCACTCCGGCGCAATTTATATGTAGTATTTGGAGCCAACCACTGACCCTGAACCCGCTTGTGTGGTAGTAAGCAAGTTATTGCAATGCTATGTGTATCTTTGGCTAAATATTTCGCATTAACAAACATTTTTGCGCGAATGCGCCGACTCATTAGCGAAACTTAGTGCGAATAGGATACTTCAATAATTTATTTATGGTATTCCGTGTTATATGTACTCAGCTTTATTGTTGTTTCTTTGCAATCTTCCCATCAACACTATGGTACTAAATTTTTAAATAAATATAAAATGTTATTTTCGCTAGAAATTTTTCAGATTGGCGAATTTTTCAGTGACATTGCGACAATGTAACGCCCATTGTCTTCTCCGACTAAATTAACAAACATATGTCATCTGTGTTCAGTTTAGAATTTCCAACAAATGTTAAAGATGCCGAGTGCGTATATGTATCTGAAACAAGCGCCTCGCTTTCTTGGAGAAACGAAGGTTTTCGCTACATAGTACGTCGCCAAGAAAGCACTGAAACGATCTGGAACGAAGTGGAAGAGGATTACCAACCGTGGGACGATTGTTATTCTTTTGTCAATATTCCTGTTGAAGCTGATCGTACATACAACTTCTCCATTACAGCTGTTAGTAAAGTTGGAGAATCACAAGCAACCAAAATACAATATTATCATGAGTATGTGTAATATCTAATTTATTGTCATTCGCCACACTCTAATTTCTTTGATTCGAAGGCAAGTCTCTTTCTCTCTAGATCTCGAGAATACACGGGAAATCAGACCATCGAAGGTAAGTCATATAGCTTTTGCCATTGCAAAATAATAAAAATTTATCTATTTAATATTCCTTTATTGTCTGTATCCAAAATTAACTTCTCGCACTTGACAAAACTTATCCGTTTGAACTTGTATGTAACGAGACATTTTTTTTTAGATATTCGCCGCATAATGCTGGACAACGATACGGAGGAAATGGCTAGACTTCTACGTGAGGATCAATATGTTGTCAATCTAAGGGATGAGGAAGGTGATACAGCATTGTATTACGCGATAGAACACCAGAGAACAAGCATGGTAAAACTGTTGATCGAACATGGAGCTGACTATGCAACAGGGAACAAGGACGGTATAAATGCTTATCACAAAGCTGCCTCTGAAGATGTGTACAATATACTGAGATATCTGCTCGAGTTAGATGATTCATATGTAGACGAAGTAGATAAAAATAATCGTACTCCTTTGATCTTAGCTTCAAAAAATGGCTATACACGTTGCGTGAAGTTGCTACTCAAGCATTTTGCTGATCCTCATAAAATTGATATATATGGTAAAAGTGCGTTCGATGTTGCCGGGATACCAAATAGTGATGAGATACGACAACTGCTCAGTAGGAGGGCTCCCAGTTTATAAAATAGAAGAAAAATGAGTAGTTACTGAACGTGAAGTCATAAGTATAAAGTTTAAGAACTTATTCCAAAACGACAAACATAAAAGTAGAAATGACGTTTCCGGAATGTTTTATCTTTGCTTGTGGCACAAAGGTTGTGATACAAAACAATATGCAGAAAACTTGCGGTCGCTTAAACTTCTCAATTGTCCACCAATTGGATGTACTCTGGATTTAATCTTAAACTGACACCACCTGTTAATTTGATCTCTCGATATCTAAAACAGTCTTACCTGTAATCATTATCTTCTCCCAATTAGTTAAAATATTATACGGCAGCTAAACCGAAGTAGCAATAAGATAATATTACCCTATATGTTAATACCCGCATTCTGTTCAAAATTTTTCCACGGGTTATTGACTAATATTGTATGTTATTTGCGCAGTCTGATTGGGTAGAAAGCCATTAATTATTCCCAACCCGGTCAACGCCATTAATTTCCGCTGTAACATCATGGAGACGTTCGGTTCTCAAATTTAAATATGATAACTTAAAACGAAGCGATGAAAATGTTTATCAAAATGATATACCTTAAAAATTTTTATGCCAGTTCACAGAAGAAGAGTAACATTAAAGACGTGACAAGTTTAGAATTGTCCTTTGTTTGTTTACATCTACATGTACACATTTGTATTTTGATACAAACAAACTTTGCAATAAATATATTTTATGACATTATATAGTTGTTTGCTTATTAAGAATAATACATGGCTGCATTTTATAAAAAATTAGGATTATTGCTTCTATATTGTTGAAGAAGAGATTCGATCTATAAACGCACATGACAGTGAACACATGGAAGGAATTTTTTTCATAATATTGATACGTTAAAATATTATTATTATTATTATTATTATTATTATTATTATTATATTAAATTACAAATGGTTCCTAATGCTTAAATGCGTAAATAATAAAAGTATGTGCAAACGTAAATATATATTCAGTCAGAAATAAAAACAAAATAAACATGAGAAAGAAGAACATAGACGAAGGAAGCAGTCAAACAATCATAAGAAAGAATGATTAATTGATTAAACAACCTAAAAACGAACAGTTTAAAACCAACATATTGTACTGTCCGTAATAGGAAATAACAAGTAACCAAGAGTTAAACTAAATGTGTATTAAAAAAATGGTAATGGACGACGTAATAATTGAACTATGCGACTTACCGAGAGCTTTTCCCATTTGTAGTGTATCACTTTATTATGCCGTCGCACTTTGTAACCCATATTGTCGCACTTTGTAACCCATATTGTCGCACTTTGTAACCCATATTGTCGCACTTTGTAACCCATTTTGTCGCACTTTGTAACCCATTTTGTCGCACTTTGTAACCCATATTGTCGCACTTTGTAACCCATATTGTCGCACTTTGTAACCCATTTTGTCGCACTTTGTAACCCATATTGTCGCACTTTGTAACCCATTTTGTCGCACTTTGTAACCCATTTTGTCGCACTTTGTAACCCATATTGTCGCACTTTGTAACCCATTTTGTCGCACTTTGTAACCCATTTTGTCGCACTTTGTAACCCATTTTGTCGCACTTTGTAACCCATTTTGTCGCACTTTGTAACCCATTTTGTCGCACTTTGTAACCCATATTGTCGCACTTTGTAACCCATTTTGTCGCACTTTGTAACCCATTTTGTCGCACTTTGTAACCCATATTGTCGCACTTTGTAACCCATATTGTCGCACTTTGTAACCCATTTTGTCGCACTTTGTAACCCATATTGTCGCACTTTGTAACCCATTTTGTCGCACTTTGTAACCCATTTTGTCGCACTTTGTAACCCATATTGTCGCACTTTGTAACCCATTTTGTCGCACTTTGTAACCCATTTTGTCGCACTTTGTAACCCATTTTGTCGCACTTTGTAACCCATTTTGTCGCACTTTGTAACCCATTTTGTCGCACTTTGTAACCCATATTGTCGCACTTTGTAATCCCATTTTATCGCACTTTGTAACCCATTTTGTCGCACTTTGTAATCCCAAACCTATCACAATTTGTAATCCTATATTGTCGCACTTTGTGATCCCGTAAAAAAAAAACTTTTAGATCAGCAGATACACACTTTTTTCTATTCTGTCGATAACCCTGAATTTTCGTGTTCTGAATTTAATTTTCTTTATTAGCTTCATGGCAGCGTCGTATTTTTCTAAAAACTTTGACTTATTTGTCTCGTAATTATCTGCATCAACAGAATGTATGTATACAAGAATATGACTCAACGGAGTGATATTCTTGTCTTCTTGTATACATTACCTAAAAAGCGAAATATTAGCACTAGGGGTAGTGCTAAATTTTTTAGGAAAAACACCATTGAAACAGACTCACGTCCTCTGCAATCATATAGCAACATCATAACCAATAAAATCATATAAATATGTTCACACCAACAAATGTAAGCTTTTGAAGCAAAACCAAATCATTACTGTGTTTGATGGCGTCTGCAAGACCTTTGCAGCTTCAACGTGCTTTCATATATTGACATTACACATTTGTGGTCTCCATAGGTAACTAAAAGTTTGTTTGGAAAGTCTCCTTAAGAAGAACCTGAAGCGTAAACAAATAGATGTCATGTTACTGCATGATATAAACAAGAATGTGCACAATTCCCAGAAACACTAAGCATATAACACTAAAAAACAAAAAAGACAGCTTGGTACTTTGTCAATAAACAGTAGCACTATATTTGTGGAAGCAGATTATCAAAAATTGCCGTCGATTTACCATCGGATTATCATCGGGACACCAACGGATCATTGTTTGGTTTGGAACGAGTTACCGTAAAAATATTCGTAAAGAAGTCTAATATGTTTTTTAAAAAAAATAAAAATACGGTAACTGGTGGTAACTCGAGTTATGCAGAAAATTTAACAAGTTCAAACGGTAACTCGTAAAGTGCAGCCTAAATGATTGAGTTCAGTCTTTTCCTTTCCTTCTTTCTTTTGACACAGTACGCACGTTTACATGTTACGAGAAACAGACTTCAGTTTTTGTTATTTTATCGAACACGGCTCTTAAAATACGGTTGTTTTTTGTTTGTTCGCAATGGCGAAAATCTAAGTTGTGTTATTACATTGTTATTTGTTTCTTACTCCAGCAAATATTTGAATAAAATCTGAAAAAGAAACTTGCTCAAAGCTCCAAAACAACAAAGTATCCAGAAAATCAAAAGGGCCTGAGAACTAGTTGAGTTTTAGTTTCATTCGAAAATGTCTCAATATATTATGTCCACGATTGCACTTAGCTATATTTTCTAAACGATGATACGATATCGACAATACTAATATAGGACAAAAAATTATCTCCTTCATTATTAGGCCTAATCAATAATTTTTGGTTACGCAATCATATTGAAGAAGAACTACATGCTTCTGAGTATCCAAGGTTACCATTTCGACTTAAAATACGTCAAGAGCGAAGACAACATCTGTGATTATTGTAGCCGTCACCCTGTCTCGAAAAGTCATCCGTCCGAAAAGAATGAGAGATACGTAAACTTTATCTCTGATATATCCACACCCAATGCGATCACTCTGGATCTAATAAAAACCGAAACCGAGAAAGACGAATTCTTGCAATGCCTGATGACCTTAGTTTTAGAAGGTAACTGGCATATTTTAAAGGAAATTGATAAACATCCACATCTTAAAAACGTCAACTCCACCCACCTGAAGTTGTTTAGCAAATTCAAACAAGAACTGACAGTCACCGCTGACCGAAAGGTTATACTAAAGGGCTCCCGTATTGTACTACCCGCTTCTTTACACAAAGTCTCAGTTACGCTCGCTCACTCCGGGCACCAGGGTCTAACCAAAAAGCCCTAATGCGATCAAAAGTATACTTTATAGGTAGGGACGAACTTATCGAAACGAGAATAACAAACTGCGTAGCATGCCAAGCCACAACATCAAACAGGAAATACGAGCCCGTAAAACCAACACCCATACCCCCCCACCCTTGGCATACCGTACACGTAGACTTTCTAGGCCCACTTCCCAACGGATACTACATTTTAGTCTTTATGGATTGGAAATCGAAATTCCCAGAAATCGGGTTTCTAAAAAGCACCAATTCTGCAGCCGTTATTAAACTGTTCGAAAGAACATTTAGCCTATTTGGTTACCCGAACAAACTAGTTAGTGACAACGGACCACCATTCAAATCTTTCGAAATCCGTAAATACATGAAAGAAAAAGGAATTACGCATCGCAGGATCACACCATACTGGCCTCAAGCCAATGGTCAGGTCGAACTCTTTATGGGGCCACTGGCAAACAGTCTCAGAAAAGCCTCCATTGAAAACCGAGACAGGCAAATCGCATGCTACAACTTCCTGCTATCCTATCGTACTACACCTCACAGTACAACCAATGACGCTCCGGCGGACCTGACATTCAATCGTAAAATCAAAACGACTTTACCTGACTGGACAAATCACGTTGACGTAAACACTGAGGATTTAGCTACTGACCACATCCATAAATCGCAACGCATGTTTAACGGAGGTACACCAATGAGGCGGGAAAACACCTTCAAAATCGGCGACGAGGTACTAGTACAACTGCCCTATCGAGAAAAATTTAGCACAAAATTCGATCCGCATCCATACATCATCACACAAAAAAACCACTCCATGATCACCGCAACCGCTGCCGACAACTCTCATACTATCACACGAAATAGCACACACTTTAAACCATTGCCCAAAACGGCACCACTACCACATTTTCAACAAAGAGGAGCAGATATCGAGGAAGACGACGAAAACAATGAAGAAGAACAACCAAGCGGAAGCGGCCACACAAACGAACCCGCCGTCATCCCACGCCCTCGAAAACAATACCCTAAGAGACGCGTGAGACCAATAGAACAATGGAGAAAATACTAGCAGTAGATTTAGTTAACAGAACTGCACATGACATATAAATGAAGAAAGGCGGAGATGTCATATTGCCAACCTGGTGGATACCAAGTGGCCAAGTTGGAATGCACACCATGAACAATAAGAGCACACTTTTGTAAATATTGAGATAGAGAAGATTACGCTCTGAATGAAAAAACGTCAACGTTGGTGTGTACTTGCTGGACGGTCAGGAACGCACTCAGTATGTAAAAGAACAGATGCCATATCTGTTCTTTTTCCAGACTTTGACTACGAAGATCTCTGACAGTTTGTGATATTAGCAATAAAGATTGCATGTTACACCACTGTGAAAACTGCCCCAGCATTAATGTGTTAAAAAAATTTATTTATTAAAAAATTAATGAAAAGAACATTGAAATGACAACAGCTATACAATTTAAACAATGGCAAAGTACTGATATGAGTACCTTAGAGGATGTTGAACTGGATGTAGATGACTGTTGATAGATAGATAGATAGAAAAAAAAGGACATTGACCTTTGTGAGGCGGTTGTTGTTGTTAGGTTTTGCAGAAAATTACTCATTTATTGTGCAGGATGCGGCACAGAGTTTCCACTGGAATAACAGTCAGGTAACCATCCATCCTGTTGTTGTTTATTACAAGGATCCATGTGATGGAAATACAAACCATCTATGTATGATACTGTGGCTGTATATACTTTTCAAAAAGTTTTGATCAACGAAATAAAGAAAATGTTGCCGTTCATTGCAAAAATATTTTATTTCAGTGATGGGTGTACTGCACAATACAAAATTTTTAAAGAAGATTTTGGGATCGATGCAGAGTGGCATTTTTTGCCACATCTCATGGAAATAATGCTTGTGATTGAGTTGGAGGGACACTGAATCGTTTGACAGCCAACGCAAGTTTGCAAAGGCATTTAAAAGATCAAATTTTAACACCACGTCAGTTTTTCTCGTTTGCAAAAACATATGTTACTGGCATTGTCAGTTGCTTTGTCTCTACAGATGAAATTCAGATTGTAGGAAAGTCATTGGAAGGACGCGTTTCATCTTTTGGAACTGTCAAAGGTTAAAAATCAAGGGTCAATCCAAATCGGCAGAGTTTCAACACTGATATCTTAAACCAGCAAAGACTTCAATGAAGTTAGTAGTGTTGATAGTATTTCCCCTGGTTCTTTTTATGCCCGTATGTATGACAGAGTTGGTTTATTGGAATTGCTGAGTACGTCTCGATGAGATTTATGCACCCTAAGAACTAGAATAAACAGTATAGTGAGGGCCACTATGTATTTTCGTGTGTACATGTGTGTTAAAAGTGATTTTTTGATTTACAGTTGTTCCTTAGGTCCCAAATTACCCCCCAAAAATGGGTGGAAAAAATTTTGGTCCCATGGGACCAAATTAGGTGACGTCATCACTTTTACGGTCAGCAAAAACATAATTTCATATTTATATGTCATGTTATATATGGTTGGAAAGAGGAGATCGAGTGGATCAAAAAATATGTAAGAACCATGTCTTCAAAACGTAACATTCGAAAGATATTACTATTCAAACTTTGTACAAATAACAGACTGGTAATTTACTGACTTAGCACAAAAATGACTATAACTTGCTCAATAGCGAAGTAAATAGCGAAAATTTTAGTATGGTATTGGGTCACCCTAATGTCTTTCTGTTTAAACAAAATTTATGGTTCAAATCACTTCAAGGGATAATTTACAGACCAGTAATTTACAGACCAAAGCACAGGCAATTTCACAAAGTTAAAAAAATTGCTGACAACAATGACAAAAACAACTTCAGCAATACTTGTACAATATTTCATTCACTCATCATCACATAGTACTTTTAGCCTTCAAGAAATGACGAATGTTGGATTCCAATTCCAGATATCTTGCATAATCTCTCACCACCAAGCACTGATTCTACAGGTCGCTATTACACTTTTGATGAGTCTGAATTAAAACTTGCCATGGACACACTATAAATGCATTTTAAGACAAGTTCCATGAAGTTTCATAATTGTTATATATATTTATATATATTGTTCAAATTTCACTGTAATTTATTAAAATAAAGCTTTAACGTCATTCTATTGCCTTGAACTATAGCTAAAAATAGATCTTTTATGTTTGTCTTTTCAAAAGAGGTGTTTAGATTGATGAAAACTCTGTTTGAAAGTCAAATATATTTTAACAACCTGTTCATTAGCTTAATTTTCAGTGCTGAGAGTGGTATTTTTGTTGAACCATACGCACACCAGTTTTTAGGTGCCTTAAGTTGCGGGTTTTTTAATTTTTTCACCTTTTTGTCATTTTTAGGGGGGTTATAAATGTTATTTAAAAAGCTGAATTCTTGCTTATAATAGTGTACTCATAGCGTACTTTCAGAAAATATATACTTATTCCTAGTTTTTGTAGTTCACATTCACAATACGGGCTACCAACATTGCAAAAAAACTAAAAAAACTAAATCATTTATTTCATTTTTTAACCCTCTGAAAACATGGGGTTATGTATTTTATTGACCAAGTTTTAATTACTTAGTGTTAAATACCATGTGAACTTTATACACAATTAAAACCAGGCCTTTTAATTGACCAACAATAAAGATGCGAGTGGTCAAAGTTTTGAAAAATGTCATTTTGGAAATTTGACCCCCTTTGCAGCAAATATTTGGCATTTTCAGAGGCAAATTATTTTTCACAGTAATATAGTAACAGTAATATGAATTTGACTTTGCTGGATTTCTCATGTATTCATAGCACAGATAAAATAATTCAAGGCCAGAAATAATATATATACTGCATTTGGAAAATATTTTGATCTAAAAATGAGGGAATGACCATTTTCACAATTTTCCAAATTATCGAAATTTTTAAATACTAGTAACTTTAGAAGGAGAAATGCTAGGGAGCTAGAATTTTCAGAGGAAATTTGTTTTATGGATACCACTGGTGTGAATTCTGAAGATATGACCTGACATGCATCTGTTAACTCTGGCTGGAATGACCCAGAGGCGAAAGGAAAAGAAGTAATTTTTCAAAAGTTAAAAGTAAGATAAATAAGTTGATACAAAAACATAAATAAAAAAGCATTGACGGCACAACCTGATGTTTCGATGGTTTGCTTCACTTTAGAATGTCAAAATGATGATAGCATCCCAAGCAAAAAAGAAGCGACACTTACCAGACCCACAAAAATTGAATTTGACAAATTTGAATTTGCTTGAAAAAATATATAGATTGGCTGATGTTTGTTTTGTCGGTGAGATTCTGATATGTTTACTGTTGTTAATTAGCAGTGGATAGAACCTTGTATTTTTGTGTAGGGTTCCCACGGAAAAAATTGTTTAAAAATCCAGGACTTCCTAAGACTATTCTTTCTAATTTTTCAGTACATTTGCTGTAAAAACGCCAAAACTTTCCAGTAAATTTCCTTAAAATTGTAGTAAATTCCAGGAAGTTCCAGGATATTTATTATGGGTAAATCAAGGATTGCTTATGAACAATAACAATATTAAATAAACCGTATTGCTATGTTCTGACATAATCACACAGGTAAATAAACAAAGACAACATGTATAACATTAATAAAGTGCGTTTATTAAAATATTTATTTTGCACTAGATAAACCTATCTGAGCTTGAACAAAAATATAACATTCAAGGTCCGACTGGACATACGGTTGTAAGAGAATTCTTCGAAAATAAAGGTGTTGACGTTGGCAAATTCAAAAACAACCTTTTCTATGCCAACAAAGTTTGTCGCAGCTATGCCATAACGCCAGGTTGTGATTTTTGTGGCACCTAAAATAGACAAAATAAATCATTCGAGAAATTAAAAACCGTTCTCGCTAAAACATATATATTCTAGTTTTTCAAGGTGGATCTGGTGTTACTATTCCAATGGCCAGATCATATGCAAAAATCAAAGAAGACATAGCAAGAAGTGTGAACAAAGGAAAATATAATGTATGAGAATCGATTGAACCAAAGCAGTTCAAGAAATATGTTCTGAATAATTTGGTAAACTCACTGAGTCAACATACACAACATTTGGTAGAAAGATCCCCTTAAAGACTATACGACAAAATTTTTATGAAGAACACACTAAAGCAGGCATATTACGACGACCAGGACATGTCAAACGCAACTTGATTATTTAGAGCGATCATGCAGAAGTTATGAATTCTGGATATTTAGGCATTAATATTGTTTATTTCTTAGGCTAAATAAAATTAACCAACCAGTTTTTTTAGTTTTTAATTAAGCCAAAAAATAGTGACGTCTTTAGCTCCCCCCACACCCGCGTCTAATAAATAGTTGTACATTTTAAAATTATCAACAATAATTGCATCTGCGTCATGTAGAAGGATCTTTAGCAACGCAGGTTGTGTGTCTTTCGGATAACGGAAGAAATGAATAACGGAACCATATTAAACGATACAATGCTTTTTTCAAGGTATGGCATATGCGTTTTAATAAAATAAAAATGTTCATTAATTCCGAAAAGTTTTGCGGAGGCAAATTTTCGGCCAAAAAGTTGACTAAAATATCTCATGCCAAACTTTGTTTTTAAAAGGCATTAGCATTGTTTATTTCTCAAGGTAAATAAAATTCACCAGCCAGTTTTTTTAGTTTTCAATTAAGCCATAAACACCATCTTCGCCATCCATTGATGTGAAGATGGTGTTTCTTTACATTTACATTTCCATTTTTAAATTTTTCATTTTTGTGTGTGTTTTGCTGTTTTTTTTACCGAAACTTTAAAAATGCGTATTAAAGGGTAATTTATTTTCCCATTGTAATCTACATACTTTAATTTATGCATGACTTTATTTACATTTAGGTGACCACCCTGAATTGCAGTATGAATGTGGAAATAGTCATGGAGGTCACTACCATGTATGTGTGGTACTAACGTTAGTAGTTTTATTGACTTGGTTCACGTGTTTTGTGCTAGTAATATATTGTCACTCGAGGACAGAAGAAAAAAGGTATGCACGTTTATACTGCAGAAATTCATCAATTAATGCACGCATATGTCTTATGTCTCATGTAATATCAAGAAGCGCTGGTAGACAGGAAAATGGAATCAATCCATTTTAAAATCTTAAAGTGGATAACTGAACTTCTAAACAGAGGACTTGACCATATCTTGAAGGAAAAGAAGGCAGAAAAAGAAAAGTCCCTGAGAAGAAAATTATCGGGTGTGTCAAGATTGCCTGCGACGTGCTATCGTCATCTACAATCCTTAATGGAAGAACTCATTCTTGGTGCATATGAAAACTCACCCATTGTACCTCTTCACGACACAAAAAGGCATATTAAAAAGGTTTGGGAGTCACTTAAAGGGCATATTAAAAAGGTTTGGGAGTCACTTACACATGTTCTTGATACAACCCCTAATGTAACGCTTCAAAATTGTTTTGGTAACAAGACAAAGATATGAGGATCCGATTACAAAATTTAGAGGATACATGCAGCATTGTAGAATTACTTTCTATCTTAATGGAGATCTATATGCTAGCATATCAAAATTCCCTTCAACGATCTGCAAAGTCCATACAATATCACCTTTAGACATGTCATATCTGTCTTTGGCACGAGTCCGAAATTATATGGAATATACTTCCATTCTATATCCACACATTTACCCATAATTGCAAAAAACATTTCGCCAAGTTCCCTCTATACTGAAAACGAAGAACAATTGTTCAGTGTTCCAAATGGCTTCTGCAAAGAAACATCATCGAGGAAGTCAAAATTAAAACGTAACAAGACGTATATACTTAAACTAGCTCGCAAAACACTGACGTTGACAGTCATAACGAGATGAAATGAGAGTGGTTAAGCAAATCATTTGTTTTTGTTAGCTTTATAAGCTTTTTAGTGATTTTATTTTTCAACTAAAATTGACTTTAGTTATCAAAAAAATTTGTTATGATTTTAAAATATCCTGATTGGTTTAAATTCTCGCGAAATCAAGCTGAATAGTTGAAAAGACAATGTAAAAACAATGTTCCTGTTTTTTGATCGCTGATTTACTATTTCTGTACAGAAAATGGAGGAAAACACTTGCAACATTCAAAAATGTGTTTTATATTTTTTAGCTACAACAACGAGAAAGATGCTGAAAAAACTCAACTCTGCCGATCAAAATGTTCAAGAATATTTTTTAGGAGGAAGATGTATTACTAAGACTTGAATAAAACTTAACCTCGATACGGCTTGATACTTCCTTTGTGTCACGACCTTGTTGAGGAAAACAACTTGGCGGATTAGTGTACGTAAAACTCGTTTTAGTAGCAAAAGCTTCTAAAGCTATGGCGTAGAACACGCTAAGACCCCCACCATTATTATTATTTTTTTGATTTTTATGTTCAACGCTCTGACATAGTAAAAAATTTGGCTAGATCCGCGCCTGTAAGCTACTTCTGTGTAAGCAAGACACAAGACTCGAACCTGCAGTCTATCCAGATAACCTTTCTAGCTAGCTATCAGTTTATTATTTGATTTTTTTCCTTTTTCTCACTATTCTCATATTCCAATATTTTAATTTCATGTCATAAAATCATCATTTGTTAGCTATTTCTTTACTTTTGAGTGGTAGTATATTGTATATATATAGTATTCATTTTCAATTATAGCTTAGTATATACGAAAGCTTTTATTTTGTTTAGTTATATAAGAGATGAAAGAGAAACACAATAAAAAACTCGCCAGAGAGAATTTGTGTAATGTTGGATAGTAAACACACTCCTTCTTTAGGTCTTTAGCTAGCTAGCTAGCTTTATCTGATCGAGCTAAGAATGTTGCTGAAATTTTTCCGAGCTAGTGAGAGCTATCCAGCCAGGAATCACGATTCATGAAATATTTTAAGTTACAGCTACAGATTCTAATGAGTATTATTACGTCCTTCGACTTTTGCAGTTTATAGAATACTACTGTACAAAAATAAGAGATACGCCTTTTCTATTTTATTCCAGTCTGTAAAAAATGTTAAAGAGACATCATATAAGGCGACAAAACGGACAAAAAAAACGCGGGCAAAACCCGAAGTTTTATTAAAATTTCCCGCACTGTATTTTGACGCGCCTTAACTCATCCGAGATCTAGCTACTACTCTGTCTTTAATTTCTGTGTCACTGTTTTGATAGCTTTTGTCTGCATAGAATATTAACATATTTATAGCTTTGACTAAGTTAAGAATATTAGCTAGGATAAATAATATGTGCTGAATTGGCTGATTACAGATTAGCTACTTAGCTAGCTCGTTCACAAACCAACAAGTTTATGGAGCAAAACTATTGCTAATACAATAATAACCGATTGCCCTGTGCTGTATATCGCCCGAGGTCAAGTGCCGACCAAGCTTGTGAGGTCGGTGCAATGACAAAGGGCGATCTTTTAGGCACAGCCGGGGGTAATTGGTTATTATTGTATTTATAACCGTCCAAGTTAGATAAAAAAAAAATATAAGAAGTTCGGTTTAGTGTTATAAATATTATAATTCACTACTTTTGTTATCATTTGAGACAAAAATTCGAAACAGTTCTGTCTAAAAACAGAAACATTCCATGCAGAATTTGAAAGTCCCTATAGAATAAATCCTTGTAACCGAAACATTTTCAGAAAAATGTTAAAAGTTGAATGTGCAACTAAAATTTAGTTACAGCGAATATTGGAGTAAATTTTTCGACTAGCTAGCCAAAAATGACATGGGCTTCGAAAATTTTTCTATTGACTGAGTGACTAAAAACTAAAGAAACGAGTCTGAAAATAAAGGGGACGCATTAGTCATAAATTCGTCGTCCGGTATTTGGTATTTTTGATAAAACTGGATATCTCATCATCGTTTTTCATAGACAATATAGCTAGCTAGGTAGTTAGGTTACTAACTATGTTGAAAAAGCTTCCAGACAAGATTTATTGACGCTAAATCTGTGTACTTCAACATTAAACAAAACTTGAAATTGTTGTTGTTTCTTCCTTTGAAATGTTTTTATCGAAAAATGTATTGTAGGAGTTAGATAATCATTTCCAATGCTTCTTAAAACTTGTTTTTTTCGCACTTGTTTACCTATAAAGCTACCATTTTTCTTGACGACGGGCAATACCGCTCCATATCGCTCAGCCAATCGGAATGCCTATAAACCCGTATTGCTCGCTTGCAAAATCCAGACGGCTAACAATAGGTCATAATGTCCCTTAATTTTATATATAACCATATTTTTTGTGTAAGTTCTTATTGATGGTGTCATTCATTTTATGGCAGACATCGCCTCAATTTTTTTAGACACAAAATTTGCCTCACCTTTTAGGAAAGGGATATATTCTGTCAATGAAAAATAATGCCTTGTCATTTCTAATTTGCTAGACAATTTCTGACAGGTAAATAAAAATTAAGAATTTGGTGAAAGAAGCTGCCGAAGGAAACAATAATAACATGCTTTTAGAAAAAGACACTATTCAAGCCATCACCAGCTACTAGTTGAGGAACTTTACGTACAAATACTCGTTTGGAAACGTTGTTCAAAAGGATTAGAAACACGGAAAAGAGTACTTGTAAAAAAATAAAACACATCCAGGTTAAATGGCATAGATTTTGCCGGTAGAAGAAAGGGTACAAACTAGTTCGAACGGTGAAGGTGCAAGTTTTAGGACTTGATTTCGAGACAAACATATAATTGATAGTGAAAACAGTTTAGATTGCATTTTTTCAATTTGTAATGCATCAAATGTTGAAATTGATGGGAATACTGTTGTCAAAGAATATTTATTAAAAAAGGAGTTGTGTTATCAAAAGCCTTCTTTATTTTTAAACCAAGGCGTGTTAAAAATGAAGAGCTATCATTGACAACATTGAATCAGCAGAACATCTACCATTTCACTTGGCAAATCAAAGTTTTTTGCTGAAGAATGGCAACACATATTTATTCGGCACATCTAGAAATATATGTTTAGTTTGTAACCACACTATAGAATCATTTAGTTGTTTAATCTGTGAAAAAAAATAAAGAATTTGCAGAAACCTCCCGAATTGATACTGCAAATGTTGGAACCCTGTTTTGTTGATGAAAATACAGTAGTAGCTGATCATAGCTTTTCTTGGACTTAATGTTTCATTCTTCATTGTTAAGAAGTAGAAGATTAGCACATCTTGAGTTGCCTTCTTGTTCAATCACAAATGATATTGTTACAGTAATACGTTCTAGAATAAAGCAGGATCTTCTTGATGACTAAAAGTAAGTATATATAAGGTTTTGCAACTGAAAGGGTGTGGTTAGAAAAAAAATAAGCTCTTCTTGTTGATATACAGATTTTATAGTTAGAATTTTCTCAGCTTAGGTTTATTTTATCAAAAAAACGTTATACCATAAGAAAACTACTTGAGCTTTACAACATTTAAAAAAATTATTTCTAATCATGCATGGTGTAAAATTATTTATTTTATTTCTAGATTAACCTTTCACATAAAGTCAATTATGTCTTTGTGACCTAAGAGGGCAAAAAATTTGGAATTAGAGTGGGCAAGATTTTTATACTCTTATACCGTTCGTCAAAGGCACATGAGCTTACACATTTAGTTAGTATTTCAGGTTCTATACAATACAGGCATCATTGCTGACGTAAAACGAAAACTGTACGTGTCTATATGTGACAGGCAAAGTAGATGTGTTTATTTCCAAATGAATGTTTATTAATTGGGAGAAAACCAGTTCTTGAATCCAGCGGCGTCCCACAGAATGAATAGTTCATAACCTTCAGAACACTCATCCACTCATCCTTTCATCACTCTTTTTGGAGCTCTCATTCAAGGGACTCTTTTTGTTCTACATTGTATTATTTTAATAAAGCGTTTGTTTTTAGGAAAAAAATATAGGAAATCCAGCTGTGTTCTATTTGTATACCATTGCCACCAGTTTACAGGCATTCAATTTTGCGAATTAACTGAATTGATCATTATTACCGTAAAGGCTCGATTAAGTGCCCCCTCGAATATGTGCCACTTGAAACACCAAAGATATTTAATAAGCGCCCCCCCCCTCTACGACAAGAAAGGGGGCTTATTGAAAAACAAAAGATACGGATTTTAGGATTACTATCCCTTCTTACCTCATGAGGAAGATCAAACACTCACTGGCTTATCTATGTGTTCCTGGTATTTGTGAAGGCTATGAAGGAGGTGAGGACTTTATTAGATAACTAATTGTCGAACCTTTACGGGAACCCTTTCTTTTTTGGAAAAAAGGTATGCTTCATTCCAGAAAGCACCAAAAAAAATTACTAAGTGCCCACCCTTGGACCCGAGATATTAAATAAGCGCCCGGGCGCTAAATCCTACGGTACGCATTTAGAGAACCGAATTATGCAGGAATCAAGTCTCCAACTTTTTCTACATGAAGGACATGAAGTAAACATGCGCAATGCGAAAAACAAATAGAGCAGGATATCGAAACTTTGCAGAAACTACCAACTATGTTTGTATACTTTTTAGACGTAACAGCGCGATGGCAATGCATTTAGAGTGACGTTAATAAAATTTTTGAAATTAGCAAAGACATTGCATTGCACTTTTAAATTAAAGGCTAAATAACCTGGAAACAGGTGGATATAACTGACCTCATCTCCTGCGTGGATGACTAGGGACTACCTGGGACCAAAATGGGACCAATTTTCAAAAGCTGCGTCAATCCACCCGTTTCGAAACAGAGGGGTAATAATATCATAAAAAATATATGCGTAAAAAGTTGATGTAGTTCGTTTTCTATGAAAAAAAAACACAGAAATTGCTATATTTTTTATCAAAATCAAAAATTATCCTTGGATACGGCCTTAGCAACGTCTTTTTCTCTTGTTATTTGGCCTAAAACTTAGTTTGTATACCAAATCCGAGGTTTCATTTTATTTCGTGGGCCTTGGATTATCAGCAGTTCTTTCAAGATATAGCTAAAAATGGAATTAACGTGTTTTTGAGGAGTGTGTTGTTGTGGAGGGAAGAGGACAAGATTTTTCCTGCCTTTTTCTTGTATACTTATCACAACGGGGTCTTTTTGTTGTATAAATAAAATAGGAAGATTTTTATCTTGTTTATTACAGGTGTTGTACATTATTGTATATTTTAGTAATTAAAATAAACAAAAATGAATGAAAATCAGGGAAAACGTAGGTCAGCTTTACGTCAGCTTTACTTGCTCCTTGATAGTGACATTTTAAAGTACATTATAGAATTGGTTGGAGCATGTCCTAGTTGCAACCATAGGGCTATGCAAGTTAAAAATGATAGATTATTAAAGCAAGGATTGTCAATGTTTTTATATTGTAGATGGCGAGAAACATTTTTTACAATTAAACGTATTAAACGAACACATTCTGGCAAATAAAACCAACAATTTGAAGTCAACATACGAGCTATAATTGTAATGAGAGAGATCGGAAAGGGATATATATAATATATATAATATAATGTAAAATACATTCGAAAATTTGTCACCGATGTGTTTTATTTAACGTACATTATACATTCACACATCCTGGAATACATTGTCACTATATATTCATCATCCATACTCATCATGCAAGTTCACGCACAAGATAAAGAAACCTTTACTGACTCATATTATAGAAATTGCATTTACCCTTTTGTTTTAATATACCCTTACACAATTAATTTTCATTTCATTTTTAAAAATCTTTCGGTAGCCCATATAAACGTGAACTTGTAAAGGATATTTTATTGACTTGACAAAGATGTGAAATACATTCGGAAATTTGTCACCGATGTGTTTTATTTAACGTACATTATTAATATAATGTAATATATACATTCTGAGGATTCATGAACATGATGCCACCCATACAAAGCAAGGCGTTTACCGAAATACAGCACAATATTATGTTGGTATATAAAAATCTTGCAGAAAGTTCTATGCGACGTGCTACATGATCAGGATGATAATGTTTCAGCTGATGTTATTGTTTCTTGTGATGGAACTTGGCAGAGAAGATGATATGCCTCTCTGAATGATGTAGTTACCGTTATTGCTGCTGATACAGGGAAATGTATTAATTACTGTGTACATTCGAAACAATGTGCTGATTGTGTTTCATGGGAACCGCAAAAAGACATCGAGCCAGACTTGTATGACGCTTTCGTATCTTCACATAACTGTGAAATTAACCATGAGGGCTCTTCAGGTTGAATAGGAGTTTCTGGTTTAGTTGAATGCTTTTCAAAGTCAGTAGCTAATCGACAGTTGCGTTACGCTCAGTACATCGGGAATGACGATACAAAGTCATAAAGTGAAGTGGTCAAAAGTGAATGCGACTATTATTAAAGAGATTTGCTAATCCACATAGAATTGCAACTGTGCAATGAAATCATATTTTATTACATAAAGTAAAGCTAATGGAAGAAAGTTTTGTTATAGCTTTTTCCAATTTTCCTTCACGTAGAATTTTTAACATGTGACTAAAGCCTGACGCATATTTTTTGCCTGATTGGATTCGCGAGATTAATCCTGCACTTGTCCCTACTTTTTTCAATATTAAAAAAAATCACCACTTGACTTTAGATGATCTCTGTATCTCTTTTTTTAGATGAAATGGAAATGGATACGAACACAAATGGAGTGCGTTTTTGTGGAGCAACAGTTCATGAACGTAAGTGTATATTATTATAATCTCTTCATGTACTGTACATAATTGATTAAAAAATAATTAATTAAAAAATTCCTATAAAATAAAAAAATACAACTTAAAGCGTCTACTTATTATACTTTTATCCTTTTAAGGAGGAGGTTTGTTTCCTTGTAACAAAAACTTCAATCTTTGTCTACTGGTGTATTGAGAAGTCCAAAAGCAATATGGAAGGAACTTCTACGTTTCTAGCTTTCGGTATATAAATTTAAATTTTGGTTTTGGAGTATTTGCCGCAGATCCTGAAGACCAGGATATCTGGTAAATTTATTATATAACTTAAGGAAGCGAATTTGGATTTGAGAATTCGATAAAAACTTCCAAACATTTGTCTTTAAAAAAATGAAGCTTAATCAGTTACGGTATTGCGATATGAAAATGTTGTAACGATGTGTTGCTTAAATAAATAGGTAAATATTACACAATGCACATATGTCATGAGATATTATGTATTTTCACTATGTAGAAATGCTTGCGTTAAAATCAGTGGAAACGAAGAAGATTATTCTCAGCCGGTTTCCTGAATTTGGAAGTATTCCCCTAACAGATGTTTTGCTAAAGGAAGCTCTTCATAGCTCTGTAAATGAGGGAATCATATACACCTATTTGCGTATTCTTTTCCGGGAAGGTAAACATAAGGTAACGATTTGAATTCTATTTTCTAAACATTTCAAGTTTCTTAAACAAATTGATAAAGAATTTTCTTCACAGAGTGTCAAGATTATTACTCCAGGCGAGATGTCTTTGATTTTAATGAACCAGCGTCAAAAATGAAACAGGTGAGTGGGTGTTACCGTTCAGGCAATTTTAGGGCTAAGATTCATTATATGGTTCTCTCATATAAAGTTTTGTTAGCTCTTAACTTACGATTTCAGTCTGTCTCGCAAATAAGAGTTTCTAAATAAAACATTTTTTATTATTCAAAGCACGTGCCGTCTGTGCATGTTTTACAAATAAAAAAAAAGATGTTCCGAATAAGTGCATCTTTACGTACTTCAAATTTAAGTAATCAAAAAGAATAACACATGCTAAATCGTTCTTATTTCAATTTATTTTAAAATCACTAACAAGGCAAATCATTACCATTAAAATTGTGAATAGAAAAAACTATCGCGTGAACAATTTTCTTTTACTCTACTAAGTAGTTAATAGATTAACTAAAACAGCATGAATCGCCCATGTTATGATTTTGACATTTAAATTTAATAAAAATTAAAATAATACCAAAAATATACTGATATTTACTGCTGGAAAGGTATTCCTTATAAATGTATGGGTAGTAGGTCGAAATTTGCCAGCAAACATATATCAAACCAATATATTTTCTTTAAACAAATCGTAAGGCAATAGTTTGTGTCATGTTTTATAAATGCGGTACTTTATTTTAGCGTGATATTACAAAATACGATCAAATTATTGATTGTCGTTGTTCGGGATACCACTGGACGCTATCGGTACTAAAACCTCTACTTGTTTATTAGAGAGAGAGAATAGGAGTAACTACATCGCAATGCAGATAAAACTGTCTTTTAAGACGGAAAGTTTAACGAAAAAAGGAGGTTTCTCTCCAAATAATAATAAGCCGCTAGAGAACTTCTGTATTCTCCCTTTACAGGGATAATCGGAAAGCTAATGGATTTTAGCTGCACTGAAACAAACACCTATGAATGTGGAAACACGGGGATTGGTCAAATTCACTCATGCTTGGGATCTGCTGCGGGCCCTTGAGTAAGCATCCCCTGCCTCCTGCAAGACACCAGCCACATTTATCGACACCGTCCGCCAAAACCAATAACTTTTGTTAAACTTTGGAAAAAGAAGAGTCGACAGCTACAAATCGTATCGTTGTTGCTTTTACTTACTGACACAGAGCCCAGGGCTACGTTTTATTAGTACCGTGTATCTTGTCTTTCAAAATACTTCTAACAGCTGGTACTTACATCCAGGTTGTTATTCCATCTGCTGCAACCATGATTTATTTCAATCCACTCGGTGAATTACCTGAAGAAATTGTAAAGGTTAAACAGCAATGGAAGTAAGTAGAAATTAATAATGAAATGAAAAGAATATATTTTTAGGTTAGAAAAGCCGTTTTACGATCCTATATTCTGTACTTTCTTAGTTCTTATCTCGCGACTAAATACCAAATAAAAGATAACTTGAGAGTGGAAATTGTGCGACATGCACGACAGAAAGAGCGTTTCATGTGGTATATACTGTTAAAAGTAAGCATAACTCAAAATAACCCTTTGTCCAAATAGACTTGTAACAACAATAACTTGTTTTAGTTTGCGGAAGAGGTGCCAATAACTTGGACAACATTAAGCGTTCAAACCTACAGAGATGAAATTGTTAAAAGATTGCTTTAAGAGGGAGGTACGATGGATTTCTTTATAACCTTACATATTGTTTTAGATGGTGCAATTGACGACTGTAATATGTTTAGGTCAAGAACGATGGTGCAATAGCATCTGCCGAGTATGTGGAAAGGCAGAGGACCTAAAGTGCAAGGACAACCAATTGATGCGTGGGTATGATATGTATCTCTATATTTATAATACTCTTAATTGGTCTGTCTGCCCGCGAAAAAAAGTATTCTTACGGAAACACGACAGGCAATAAATAAAACATGAGCAAACCCGTGGAAAAATCCACGGGTTCGCCGGACTAGTATATAATATAATGTAATATATACATTCCGAGGATTCATGAACATGATGCCACCCATACAAAGCAAGGCGTTTACTGAAATACAGCACAATATTATGTTGGTATATAAAAATCTTGTAGAAAGTTCTATGCAACGTTTCTTGTGATGGAACTTGGCAGAGAAGATGATATGCCTTGAATGATGTAGTTACCGTTATTGCTGCTGATACAGGGAAATGTATTAATTACCGTGTACATTCGAAACAATGTGTTGATTGTGTTTCATGGGAACCGCAAAAAGACACCGAGCCGGACTGGTATGACGCTTTCATATCTTCACATAACTGTGAAATTAACCATGAGGGCTCTTCAGGTTGAATGGGAGTTTCTGGTTTAGTTGAATTCTTTTCAAAGTCAGTAGCTAAGCGACAGTTACTTTACACTCAGTACATCGGGAATGACGATACAAAGGCATAAAGTGAAGTGGTCAAAAGTGACCCATATCCAGGTGCAGTGGTGAAAAAATTGGAATGTGTCGGCTATATTAAAAAAAGAGTTGGTGGACGCTTGCGAATACTAAAAGCAACGAACAAAGGTGGAAAAGGGAGACTCACAGCAAAATTGATAACTAAGCTGCAAAATTATTTTGGTATAGCTGTCCGTCAGTGGACTGGTACTACTGTCTATCAACCGAAGAAGCCAATTTGTGCAGTATTGTTGCATTGTTCTCATGCGTCTGATTTGGAATTCAGACATCGAACGTGTCCACGTACTAGTGATAGCTGGTGTCACTACAAAGCCGACCAATTGAATGGCACAAGTACGTGTTAGGAAACACCTGATATACCAGTAGCAATCCGTAAGGCCATCAAACCAGTGTTATCAGATCTGAGCGACGACAAGCTACTGAGCAATGTTTGCACGATAAGACCCAACAATAAACAGTGTTATGTGGCAACGTTGCTTAAAGGATGGTTATGTTGGACGTAGTACCATAGAAATAGGTATTGCGTCAGCCGTAACGATGGATTGCCTCGCATTGTTAAAGTGTATGAAGAGTTAAACTTTGTTCCAGGAAATTTATCGCTATATATCATCGCATATTATCTTTAAGTGAATATAATAACCTATCCCAAACTTGTGGACAATAAGGCAACTCACAAACGTTTGGACCGTCAATGTATCTGCCATTTTTACCATTGCAACTTATTAAGAATTATTATTATTTACCCAGGATAGCCTCTTCAGTTCCTAATGGTACTGTTATAAATAAGGAAAGCTCCATTTTAGCTACGGGAGGCGTGCAGGCACAACAACCGTTCTACTAGACAACCGCCTAAGACGTTAATCCTATTCTCATGCTGAACATTAAGCAGAAAGGATCGTTTCACATTTTTATAGTCTCTAGCATGATTTGGCTGTGGTTTGATCCCAAGACCTTCCGCACCGGAGGCGAACGTTCTACCAGAAAAACCATCAGCCGGTTAAAAATGTGCGCAAAAATAAAATTTAAAGGATATCAGCAATAAATCCGTTGTTATGCAAAAAAACTTCTTTTAAGAGATTTGTTAGCCTGTCGCCATTATCGGGTACCGCTTGAAATGGTAATTAAAATATTATGGTTTTGCGAAGCAGTTAAGGAGATATCAAGGTTCAAAGTTTTTAATGAAGTAGTCACTGCCTGTCCGTATTCCTAAAAATCATTTTTTAGAAATTTTTAAAGCGCTAATCGCAATAAAGTATAGAATTGTGTGTATCATCCTTTTTGGCACAAATTCAAGGGGAAATTAGAAAATTTGTTCAGCCTTAGCAAAATAATATCGCCCTTTTTACGTTCCGTTTCGTGTGCCCGAGAAAACAAAACATGTCTTCTTTGGTTTAAACTGTTTTGTTATGTAAAATATACGAATATAAGTGGAAAGAACAACTTTCTCAGCTAGCAAGTGTTTACAATTTTCCGTACTTACTTATTACGTTTTGATAAGAAATGCTGGTAGATGTTCCAAAGCTAGAAAAAAAATTTACTAGAAAAAAGGAAAGTATCTTGGAGAGAAAAGGTGTTAATTAAACGAAAAGTCTAACAACGAGAAAACTGTATTTGAGAATGACCAACATATTGACCAAGCTACTGATGAATGTACCCCTAGAAGAAGGAAAATTTCAAAGTGCAAGTACAATGATAAACTCAACCAGTTAAGCCTTAGATTTAAAGTCTAGAGGTTTTGCTCCTCTAAAGAATGTGCTCCCAAAAAGACACAATTCTTCCTTTTTCCAATGAGTTAATTGTCACATACGAACAAAACTTTGGCAAACAAACAAGAGTAGGACAGGATTTCTGTAAAAGGTACAAGGGTTTCGACCCATATTCATGAACCAAGGTACCCAAAATGTCTAGCTGGGTCACCTCAAAAGAGGTCTGCGAACAGTCTTCAACAGGAACTAGACATTTCTCCCATCTGTAAAACTTTTGATCTGTCCTACTCAGTACAATCTTGTGTGACTGGGGTAATAAGTGAAGTCGATACTCTCCAAAAATAAAAACCAGTGTAGTCAAACCCCCTTGCTGGCATATTTTTTTTTGTCTTTTGCTTTCTTTATCAACAACAAATATTATTGCATTTATGGCGATTTCAAAAGCTTATTCTGCTGTTGGAAATATTTACAGTTCGGATAAGTGCGTTGATAAATTTGAATATATCGGTCACTATTAAAAAAGAGTCAGAACACGATTACGAAAACAGAAGAAAGACGTGAAAGTACTAGGTATAAGAGGACGTCTAACTGATGCTAAAATAGACATCCTTCAAAACAAATTTGGTATTGTTTTACGTCAAAATCGTAGAGACCTCGATGAAATGGTTTGTGCAACCAAAGCGTCAATGTTTCATGTCGCTGACTAGCATGATAATTGCCCCAGTTTAGGTATTTATGATGCAGTTGCACATTTTAATGATGGTGCCATAGCATCTTACAATGTTTTAAAGGAAATGAATATGGAACCCACCGAACACATAAGAAAAGGTTTGCATTTACAAAACCAATTGCGAAAGCAGTGATCAACATACCGAATGTCTAAACCACAGCTTAAAAGAAGGAAAATAAATAAGCATTTTAGAAAAAAGAAACAAAACAAAAACATTCATAAAGAAGGACCAACATATGAAGCAGGAGGGTTTAAGATATGACTGAATAATACTATATTTATATTTTGCATATCTTGTCATGCTCTAACAGATTTTAGATATTTAAGTATTTTAACATTTGGCTCGCACTGGTCTTAAATTTTGAACCACTTGCTCAATTGACTTTATTTTTTCAGAGCATGTTATGATAATGAGGTGACAAAACAGCAAGCTGTAATGATAATACTTGTCTAAAGACAGGTGGTTATGGCTATGTAGAGGTTATACCCTCTAAAGATTCCGAAATAATCCAAAATCTTCCTTGTTGCAAGGATTTGGCAAATTATACGATGACCACTTTGACTAACATTAAAGTAACACAGTACACAGGAACAAAGAAGAACAACCTTCGAATACAACAGAAAACATTAAACAAAACAATGATAAAAACAGCTACAGTTTAGAGACAATAAAAACAAGCGATTCAGTGCATAAAATAAATAAAACTTATTAAAGTGAATATCCTTTAACGGATAAATTTCAAAGGAATTCATTACGAATTCGTAGATAAGAAAAAGCAGGCAACGATCTGTGCGCCAGAACTTGTGACTCTGGCAGTGGCTTTACACGTGTTAATGGGCCCAACACTCAGCCCTACACAGATCATTGCTGCAATGGACCAGCCTAACAACAGGACGTAATTGAGGTTTTATGCTATGCTACTAAGGTCGAAAAGTTAGCACAAATAGAAAAGAAAAAAAAATTATAACCCCATTTGGCTCTTTTAAAAGGAACTCAGGTCAGCAGGATCGTCAATCCTGAACTTGCTCTCCCTACTGGACTGGGGTAACAAGTGGGATGGTCAACCCCAAAGACAAGACAAAACGTCAAGCCCCCTTGCTATGCTTCTTACATAGTCTCAAGAAAGAGAAAGAGTGAGCAATCCCACTTTCACGGTGGGTTGACCAATCAATGGTCAGCCGGGGTAAATTGCAACCGCTAGGAAAATTTCCTCCCCCGATTTACTTTGTTGCAGAAAAGAAGGCTAACTTCTACTAAAGAACAGTATGTAAGCTGAGCGATTGTTAAGTTGAGATGAATCCACCGCAGTAATGGCACGATCGTCACACTTAAGCCAGGTGTTATGCTTGTCCTTGATAAAAGCCCAGTAATGGCCTGCCCTAAGAGTGCCGGAGTGGTTGATGGTGGCAACTAAATTGAATGTGTTATTGAAACACACATCCTCAGAGGGATGGGATGGTACTTTCAAGACGTGATGTTTCTTTGGAAGGCACGAAACAAACCTGTTGTCTTTAAACGATGACCCATTAAGAGATGTATACCTTAACAATTGGACAACTAAAACACTTCCACAATTTGATATTTTTGTCGCGACTGTTGCTTCTGATGTGACGAGCACTGGGGACAATACACTTGTTGTCGCCTAAAAGTTGCTGAGCTTGGAAAAAAATAATTAAAGAAGTCCGATATGGACATAAGCGTTGGTAAGGTTAAAATGGGC